>APFE031650685.1:132375-163871 GCA_000404065.3 Pinus taeda | reverse complement strand
AATAAATAGGCCTTCGAGCCTCATTGTAACATAGTTCGGAACAGTTCAGAGGCATGTAGCCACACATCTCTTCTTAGAGATAAGCTACCATCGCCCTAGCTGGTTTATTTTCTATTTCCGGTTGTAAGCATATTTCAGTATTTTCCATTAATGAAATGAAGTATTATTTCCGCTGCATCTTTGTGTATATGGTTATCTCTGTATTTTATTGCGTTCCTGTTTAAATCTGGATCATCCCGCTTGTCCTTCACCACCCTGCCATTGCTATGGCCACTCAATTTAATTCATCCAACAGCTACCCGCCTATCCTCCGCCACCCACCATTACTCTATTCTTTCTAATTAGCACATCTAGCCACCCATGCACCTCTTACTTACTTCCTATCAATCACTCGAGAAGGAAGGTGGTTGACTCTGTCAGTATTGTGAGAGTCAGGCTGCTGAACTGAAATACCAGAAAGCATGGCCGAAAGAGGAAGGACACAACATGATACAAGCAAATAGAATTAAACAGTCATGGAGCCTCACTAGTAGAATCAAGCCAGCCACCTAATAGGGAAGTCCTGTACTAGAATTAATTATCATTTTTGTGATGGAAGTGTTATCACTCAGGTTGTCCCTAGGCTCCTGTTTAGGGATACAGCCGAGGTAACCACAAACCAATATTTGGATTGCAGGTTCTAGCCCACCTGCAATCAGAGAGGGCTCTCTCTTAATGATTCAACTTTGTTGACGATTTTAGGCTAGCTTTTAGCTTAGGGGTTTTTGTTTGTATTTGGATGGAAGGTAGAAATCTCAAGCAAAGAGGCAAGGTAAGATGTGATAAGTTTCAAACCATTGGGCATGGAGCCATGGATTAAGGCTTGTTGTTGCGTTTTCTTGGTCACAAGAGGATTAAGGAGCAGGATAGCCAGACAGGATACAATTATCAATTTACTGAAAGGACAGAATGACAATCAGAGATGAAAGGCAAAGGAGAATCTTTCATCAGATTGAAAGAGAGGAGAAGTGAATGAATGGTTATCTAGGAGCAGCTAAGAATTCCTAAACTCTCATTCATATGTGAAAGAAACAGTGTAAACAAGATCATTTAAGTATACATGTTCATGACTATTTCTGATGAAAACATGAAAAATTGCAGAAATTGAGCCTAAGCTGTATTTAAACAAATCCTAAGCTATTCTTCTTTTCTGCAATTTAGATGGCGGAACGGTGGTAAAACAAAACATGAAAAATTAACAGAGTTGAGAGACACTTATTGAACCATGTAGAAGCATAGGAATTCCGTAATCACTCCTCGGCCAATTAAACACATCAAACAGTTTCGAAATCCATGCTTTCAGCAATCTTTGATTATAGAAAGTATGACAGTTACAGTGCGGGTCTCTACTTGAAGAAAATGTCAAGATATCAAAGATTAAGCAATTTCCTCGACTCACCCACCAACCCCTACTCCATCTTTCAGGGTGGTATATATAAGCAAAATATCATAAAGTCATTTATTACAATTGACCTAAACAGGTCTGCTGGAAAGCTTTTTCTAAAACCTAATTGTCGCTGGAATTAAATGCAGGTAGGTCCTTTGGGCTGCGCTAGAGGCAGCTGAATCAAAAAAAAGTACAATGTGACCCTTGGAGGCTCGATGCAGCACTGCTAGAATAACTGTGCTTTGGGATCTGTAGTTCTCTTCTGGTGCGAGTTAAATGTGCAATAACCATGATTTGAGGGTTTTTGAGTGGCTTCGCCCTCTTTCTTTGACTTTGCTGGAAGGTATTAAATGTTCTCCTGCTTTGGGCCACTGCTAAGATCTTCATTGATACTCTTTGCCAATACATTGATGGTTTTTTCCGCTTGCTGATACTCTTTGGCGTGCTTTTTCCCTGTTGATTTGATCTGATACTCTTTAATCTTTGTCTCTGGTCCTTTCCTATCTTTAAATCGGATTAATTTGGCAAAATCGAGAGATCTCGGGCTTTTTCGGCGCAAAACGGGCCAAGGAATCAAAAGATTCCCTAAAGATTCCCCAAAACGGCCTAATCGCGCATCGAAAACTGCCTCTGTTTGTTGTTCCGGAGCTCCAAAGTGCGATTTTTCTTCCTGCGCGAATTTTCGGTTTCTTGGCTGCTGATGTCAGCAGTACGGTGGATGACGTCAGCTTTCTGACGTCAGCGGTGGGTCTCTGGTACAGATGTGACGTGGTGGGGTGCTCATACTTGAAGGCAATGCCATGAACTTCTTCCGATGCGATCGCAATATCGCGTCGGCGGGGAACGAGAAGGTATTTATTTGGACATGAGACGCTTGCGACTGCCGATCCGATATCGCGATATCGCGTCGGGTAACAACGGATGGGGCATAGCTTATATGGTGAGAATATTGTGATATGGCGATGCGAGCTGGCTTGCTAGGATCTGCAGAGTGTTAAGGAAATCGACAAGGGGTCTATTGCGGTCGGAAGGAGTGAGCAGGTGCGTTAGAAAAGCATTTGAGGCCTCGAAAGGGGTCCGATAACCTAAAAAGGGATTTTGTACTTTGGAAGGAGTATATTGCATGAAGATGGTTTGAAGGGGTAGCATGAGGGCTCTTGCTAAGTTTCAGATAAGCTGAACAATTCCTGGGGGTACTTATGGTTATTTTTCAACTAGGGGGAGGGATATTTACATAGGGGATGATTTACATAGTTTTAGTAGGGGGATGGGAAAATATAGGGAGTTAAATAATAATGTCAGTAGTCAATATGGAGATGGTAAGAAAGCGCTAAGTTTGGGAGACCTTAGGCTACAACGAGGGAATAGAATCTTATAGAGAGAGTATGGAATATCTTTGAGTAAAGCAGATCTTCACCCAAGCTAATGACATGAAAATGATGAAACAAAGAGGTATCAAGCAGATCTTGACCTCTTTTGGGGAAATTAGTTAATGATTTGGGGGAGATGGAGAAAGGAAGTTAGTTATGCTTGTTTTTGAGCTTTTCACATAGAACTGCCTGGTGATTGTGTCCTGAGTAGAGATGACACCTGAAAACCTGGAACTGATGAGCAATCAAAATTCTGCAACCTCAAAACTACCTACCCAGCCTACTTACCTAACATTTTTTCTTCTTTTGGTTTGGGTGCACTTAGACTTGCAAACCCATCATTTTAATTTTTTCCTTTTTATACTTTCCTATCTACAAACTACCCTTTTTTCTTCCAAGGGCCCAGATTAAATAGTTGGGCTCCTTTGATTCTCTACCTATCTAAGAATCTGCCAAGATTAAGCTGTTTGGACAGATTTTCTTTCTCTATATTCTAAAACAGGAAATTGAAACCTAGGGAGACCAAGATTAAGCTGTTTGGACCTCCCTTTAGCTGAAAATTCTACAAAACTGGAATGACTCTTCAAAATTGGAATGCAGTAGATGATCTTTGAGTAGCGTTCTTTCCTTGGTGACTGTTTAGCAAATATGGAGCATTGCAGCATGCAAAGTATGACATATTTGGCCTGTAAAAATGTCAATCATGAAATATGAGTAACCTGCTGCAGCAGAAGGCTAACAGTAATTAAATTATTTATCATTGTTGTATAACTTGAAAACTATGTATTTAATTAATTGATGAAGATTTTCGTTTATAATTAATAATTTTACTTCGTAAAGTGTATTTTATGTTTAAAAAAAAGTTTAATAAAAACACTTACAATATTTATAGATAGTATATAGAATATGAATTTTTTTTATAAAAGCACTTATGCTCGAATATGTGTTGAAATGGATTTCAATAAGGGTTTCCCCATTGAAATTAATCTGATGAATCCAGTCTATGTTTAGGTTCAGAAGCTGGATTATGAAAATGTTTCATTTCAATGTCAAGTGTGTTATGAAACGAGGCATGTAAACAAAAATTTCCCAAAGAATTTGTAGAAAAATAGAGTGAAAAAAATAATCGAAGGCCTAAATGGTGGAAAGGATCTCAAATCGAACATTATACAATATATAAAGAAAAAGAGATTCAAGGTAAGATAGAAGGAAGGGACAAAATAGGAAGAAGTTACTAACAAAGAATATTCTCCAAAGGAAACAAAATCCAATTAGGAATATGTGTATGAAGATCCTATATATTATGCGACAGCAGGAGCACAACATACCTCAATGAAAGTTGGATTGCCCTCTGAATCCTCAAGGAAAACATCTGGAAATGTAACTTCTTGAGAATATCAATATAATAAAGAATAAATGGACGACAAGAACACTCATCAATCAAAGGGTGATACATTGGATACAACAAAAAAGGTGGGTTGGATTCAAGCAAGGAAGAAGGGAAAAAAGTATTTTTTAAGGAAAACCAGAAGTCAGTCAAAATTAAATAAAAAGTAGTGAAACATAGAATGTAAATGTTGGTAATTTTGAAGAAATGTCATGGTTATGGGTTGGATCCCAATTTTATTTTTTAATAAAAACTCTCATACCCTATTATATATATATCTATATATATATATATATTATATATATATATATATATATATATATATATATATATATATATATATATATATATATATATATATATATAAAGAGATAGAGAGAGTATAACTAAAAAAGAGAGATAATATCTTCATATAAATTACTTTTACTTGGTGTAGTGGGGAGAACATGCTAAGGCTCCTAGTCACAATAGATTGAGCATGTTAGTTGTTGTATGATTGTCACACATCTTTAAACAAAATCTAGAGTGTAATCAAATCCAATATGTTACAGTTTATGTGGAATCTATTTGTTCTATGACATGCATATTAACATTTTGGCACAGGGTACAGATATGAGGATCAAGACAAAAAACTATCTCAACAAAATATTAAGAAGATCTAATGCTTTATAATAATATACAAATTAGTAATAAAATAAATATTCTACAATTTCGAAGTAGAATAATTTTCCATGACAAAATTTTAACACTATTATGAGGTATTGTTTGAAAGAAAACCATAAACATTGCATTAATATAAATAGTGACCCTTCATAGATTCCTTGATACAACCAAGGAGGAGGATAAACCATATTAAATGAAATATGTTTGAATTATTCCTCTATTTACCCATTCATGTTTCTAGTGCTTCACCTTCTATATATCGTTATGCACCATTGCTTTGATTTTTATAAGTGTGGCTTTGAACATCTTCAAGTACACCAATATCAATGAACTCCATAAAAATAATATAGATGTGAAAAGAAAAAATTTGAAAAGTTCTATTTAAAAAAAATGATTTCATAGGTAAAGAGGATTTCTAATGAGAAGAAGACACAAGGAGTGGTTTTGAATATATTTGTGTACATGAATATCAATGAAATCCATAAAAATAACAAGGATATAGATATAAAACAAAAACAAATTGCAAAATTATATTTAACAAAATAAGGATTTCATATATCAAGGGGATTTCTAACGATAAAAGACATAAGGAATGAGCCCTAAAATATCACAAAATAAAGCTAAAGGTGACAAATTATATATGCTTTAATTATTGATTTGTATATGCTTGCACCAATTTATTTTGATATGGTTTTAACTTTTTATCTTCATTTAATGCTATCTTTTGCTACCATTTTTGTATGTTCAGGATCATTTGTAGACTTTAATACACTCAACTATTCTTATAACATCCTATGTACACAAATGATTGGCTACAAATAATTAATAGATACACATTATTCAATCAAGTCATAAGTTCCACAATTAGATGATTTTTTTGTAAGTTTATCAATAATTTCACTTCTTATACTAACAAACTAGTTTGATATATGCAATTATTAGATATGGTTCTCTTGTTTTATTCAATGAAACAAATCCCATACCCTCTTACAAAGAATCAAAGTACACCATTAGAAATTGTTAATTATGTGCTTATTTTAACTTATAAATCATTATATCATTATTCATTGATGGATTGAAATACTTTATATTCTTTGGAATCGATAATAAAAAAAGTGACTCAATGCATCAAAGGATGTTGATAATTGTTTAACCTATATGTTTTTTCATTACATCTTTAAATGTTAGTAATTTTTTAGTTTATTTGTAGGTTTTAACCCTGTACAGAAATTACCTGCATATGAATTATAAAACCAAAAAATAAACAAAGGCAAGAGCATAACACATAAAACAATTATACACAGAGATTTTCCCCTGGATCCCAAAACCAGGACTACCAGATTGATTTTTCATTATGTTCCTTTCAATGTTAAATTACATATGTATACATGCCAAAGCACCCATAAACCCCAATCCATTAACCCTGGATTAGAACATAATCGTAGTTCCCTTGACCGGATCTACAAAATACCATGGACTGAAAACCATCGTGCCCAAAACCATGTCGGAAAATCATGCACAAAACCATAGGTAGGTTTTCCCACCTAATATAGGGTCCAAAACAAAATTCCCCGAGGCCCTGCCCTGGACCCCAATTGTGTTCATTTATTATATCTATACAAAGTAATTATGTTAAAAAAATGGAATGATAATAGTTCACTCAAATTTTGATGTCAAACTTATTTCATTTTATTATGTTTAAATGTTTTTTCATTGAATGTTGTATATAACATTTCTCTGGAGTAGTCTACCACTTTTTTTTTTGGTAAGCAACGACAAGAGAATTTCTATTAATAAGGGAAAATGTACATCATACTCACATCCAGATTAGCCAACCATAACAACAAAAACTCCAATGTAAGGCAATATCACATGTATACTAGGAAAACATAGTAACATAAATTCAAAATTCTATCTTAAATAGCCAAAATATTTAGGTTGTACCAATACAAAAAGAACCAACACATAATCCTTCCAATTACTAACACAAAGTGTGAGACAACATTTACACATCAAGAGAAAATATAACCCTAGGCAGCGTATAAATTATTATCAGCAACCTTTTGATCTTCCAAACATCAACTCGCTAGAAAACCAGCCATGTCCTCTCAACAATCATGAGCATCTTCACTAGATGAACATACAATTGGGCTTCCAAATTACAACAATTAAAGGAGTAGGTAAAACGTATATGGTGACCAAAAATAGATTTGGACAAGTCCCTCAAAAGAACAAGGGATAAGCACCACAGTTTTGACATCCCATACAAAACTAAAGTCTCCACCAGAAGAAAAAATATGACTTGCTTAACTATGCTGCAAAGACAAAAATTAGATTTCAGGGCAGGCATAGACACCACCAGAGGTTCAACAGTATCCAAGTTGAGAGAAAAAAAACCCCACAACAACACTGTAACAAGACATGTAAAACCATGACAAAAAGTAATAAACCTCCAAAAATATTCCAAATCACATGAGATCAAGAGTAATATACCATTTATATATAGGAGAAAAAAATAATTATTATTGTATGATTTAATTTTAAAAATTAATCATTGTGTTTACATATATGTGGTTTCTTACTTCCATAGTGTAAAATTGATTGATGTTTGGTGTGGAGCATGATTATTTATAGGTCTTTGTTTTAGTCGGATGTATACCCCAGGAAGTTTGTACACCCCTCCATGCGGGGGTGCACTTGTCCCCCCCGTGGGGGTTCCGGGGGGGGCCGATCCCCCCTGGTTGGGGGGTCTACAGGCCAGTAGTCCCCCGGTGGGGGTTTTTGGGGCAACACCTCAAAAGCTAAAAACAGATGTAAAATTGCCTTGTAAAAGTAAAGTAATTTCTAGTCAATCTGGGTTGTTCATTAGGCGGATGATCTGATGATAGAACTTATGTTTAGTTTAGGGTTTTTTGCCCTAGAAGGCAACCCATATCTTTGTATGAGGGTGTTGTATTGAGGCTGTGTAATAGATGTGTATTCTCCGAGTGAGAAATAGAGAGGTGAGACTATGAGAGAAAATAGAGGATATTACAGTGGATCTGTTGTAGGTTGTGTCTCTTCATTTTGCTAGATAATAAAAAGGAAGGACTAGTTGTCCGAGGTGGAAGTAGCCCAAATTGGGTGAACCACGTATATCTATGTCTTTCTGGTTTTATGCATTTTTTGTGTTTATATTTCTGCTATATTCTATGTGCTCCATTGCTCTGTAATATATAATTTTCTAACAATTGAATGGTGTTGTTAAAATTTTGAACTTATGTTTATGGATATACAATTTTGTCTTTCATGGTGTGAAAAACATTGAATATTGGTAGAATATTATATTTATATAAACATTATTTTTGTTCTCATGATCAGTAGTAAATATGATTATTAATCATCACCCTGATCAATATTTAAGTATTATAAAAATAAATTTTAATTGTTAACTATTAATGATAAAAATAATAACAATTATCAATTTAATCAATTGATGTTAATAATTAAATAAATAATGACTATTTAATGATGAATAGTTTTAAATTAATAATTATAATTCAATCATTAATAATATGTTCATAGAAAAAAATAGTAACTCGGAAATTATATTGAGCAAAATATGTCAAACCGCAGTGGAATATATGAAAAAATTATATCTTGCCAAATTTTTTAGATAAATAGGTCTAACTCAAATATTGTAAACATGTACAAGAATAATCTAGTTGACTTAGTTTGCCAAATACTTAAAATAACTACTTTCAAACATTTATTGCATCAATAGTTCCTCACAAATTGATTACATAACAATAGACAAAAGAAATACATGATTAATTTGGGTTTTGGGTGTGCCTTATTATTACTATTAGTTTGGATTCTATGGGAGATTTCTTATTCTTCTTATTTCCTACTTTTGTCCATGTTTTTGTTAAATTGAGTAGAGTGCTTTTTGGTTCATTCAAACCTAGAGTATTTTATGCTCAATATTCTTCTTTCCCTTGATATTCAACTTCATTGGCTTGATCTACCCAACTCTTTATTGCTCGAGGACTTGATTTATCGTGGGATTCATTGCCCAATTTCTATGAAATGGATCTAATTTTAGAAGACTTTGACATACCTAATCTTGTTTTTTTCTTTGAATCTAGTGTTACTAGAGTTAGAGTAGGAGCTTGAGGAGATTTATCTCACAGAAGAAACTAATGATCCTTAGTGAAACCTACCGACCAAGTTGATTTTTTTTGTTTCCTTTTATAGTTATTTGACCCGATTGGATAGTGAGCAATAATATGGATTGCATTAAAACATGCCCTACACTACATGGAAACACATTCATAATCTAATTTTTGAGTCTAGACAAATATTTTCCCATCAAATTAATTTTGGCTAGGAACCCATGACTGAATTCCATTTCCACACATATTATAGCATAAGTAGCAATGATTCTTTGTTGAGTTTCACATGAGACAAAATGGAATGTTAGTTGGAAATATGTGCAAGGGTTAGCAAAAAATATTCCTACCATGGTTTAAAGAAGTCTAACAAAATAATGGAATTTTAAACCCTATAAATGGTAATGCCAAATACCAATAAATAACATAAAGCTCTTAATAATAGACCTGAAAATAAAAATGACATTACAAAATTACATCCAATGGGAATTATTTTTTATTAAATTGAATTATTACACCTAGGGAAGAAAAAGGATGAGCAAGGGTCCCCTTCTTTTGGTTGTAAATGACTTTCCTCTTTCCTGTAGTATGTTATGGGTAGAATGGAAGCGTGGAACTCTACTAGAGAGATCAAAATACATAAGATCATAATAACATCGATGAAATGATCACAGTGAAGGGAGTGGAGAAAACACATCTATTTTTAACAAAATACTAAATTACTCTTGACATGGTCAAATAATAAAATATTTGTTGGACCAGATCAAGATCTAACTTCTACCAGTGTTTATTATTTTTGGGATAGCGGAGGATGGAAGCTCTATGGTTTTTTGGAGGTCCTGTGGTTGCAGAAATTTCTACAATTGTTGGTCTGAAGCTATGGGATTAGGTTTCTTTGGGATGGTCTGATAATTATGGGTGATGATTCAGGAAGATCTATTGGTTAGTTGAAAGATACTATGGATTATACGGAGGATCTAGCATACCTAGGTTTGATATTCATGACATAGTCTCCATTATCGAGTGAGGTGGACTCATGGAAGACATACGATAGGAAAAGGAATATATTCATATCAGAATAATGATATTGCTCAGCGGTTTGGTTGGAAGGCAAGAAGGATTCGTCCCTAGGGTTATTCCTTGAAGAAACCTTGAAAATGCAGGAACTAGAAACCACATTACATTCTACAGGGGTGGATTTTGAGAGTTTGCAATCTTTGGAGAGTAATGATATAGAAAAATTTATGCATTCACCTCAAAGTGTTGATGCAGTTCTGGAGCAGGTGGAACACCCACAAAGAACCAAAGAAAAGCAACAAGGATTTGATGACGAGAAAGGGAAAAACCCTAGGGAAAATGAAGGGAACCTGCCTATCTCATTTGATCCTGGAATGACCACACTTTTGGCTCCCACTGAGGAAGGTAAGGAACAAAACCATAATCAAATAAAAGGATTTCTCAAGAGATATGCAAAAAGTTTCCAACAAAAGAAAAAAGAGCAAGCCCACGTAGATCAAAGAAGGGGATAAAAAAATTGTGTTAGGAGAATATGTTCCTTTGGAAAAGGTAATGGACACATTAGAGAGGGTGTTAGTAGGTAGGGCCAGAGGTCATAAATTCTCTCAGGAAGCACTATGGAAGTGGGTGGAGAATGCATGGAAAGGGGTTGTAGTTGAAGCCCTATAAATGAATGTCCTCTCTCATGGATGGTTTATGGCTGAATAAAGTGGTGTTCAAAGTCCTAAGAAAGAAATAGAGTATAAATTCTTTTCCTTTCATCTTGAAGCGATGGCATCCCTTATTTGATGCTAGTAGAGAGAAGCTCAATTTTGTCCCAGTCTAGGTCATATTACTGGGACTCCTCCCACAACTATGGACGTTAGAGGTTTTCATATGCATAGACAATAAATTTAGTACTTTTTTTTGAAGAAGATATCTTTCCAGGAAAGCAAAAGGAGATCTATGGCACGGGTTCTAGTTAATCCAAACCCTAGGGAGAATTATGAGTTGAACATCAATTTCTAAGGTTACTTGGGCCTTCAAACTTTGGATTACAAAGGTTTCCCATTTAATTGTCAATGTTTTCATAAGACCAAGAGCCTCCTTTATTGTCTTCTCCCCTACTTGGGTAAATTTGGCCAACGAGGAAAGAAGGATGAGGTTAGGGCGGGAATGCGTGAAGCATAAAAGGGATATCAGACAAAGGAGTTTATAACATATCTAAGGGAGGAGGATGTGGCTCAAATGGAGGAAAGGAATCTAATGGAGGGAGAAATTTAAGATCACATGGAACATAAGATCGATGCATACATGGATCTAATGGACACGGAGAGAACTCAAAAGGAACTCGAAGGAGTGGGTCATGAAGGTGACTCAACTATGTTTATGGTTAAAAAATTAATTCATTCAATGGATTTTCTTGATATGGATGTTGGAAATTCTCTGCATGATTTAAATGAATCATTAGTCCCTTCTGAACCTCCCTCTTAATCTAGGGTCTCCTTTCATATCCCCCCTTTGACATCATTAATTCTGCAAGCTTCATACAACCTCCATTCTAGGTCTAAGAAAGAGAATACTCTAAACTATGTGGGTGGTCTTGGAAGATACTCTCTTATCAGATCAGGTGGTAAGACGAGGGGTAGAAAATCTTACTTAACCAAGGTGAAACATAAGAAAAACTAGGAAATTTCATATGTAAGAAAAAGTCAATTTATCAGGTAGCATGGAATACCCCTAATGTCATGACATAAATATCCTTGTATCATTTACTATACGAGCTTGGCCAGCCCATCTAAAAAAATGGCCTTGAATAGTTTTGTTAACTCACTCAAACTAGATGTAATTTTCTTGCAAGAAAGTTTAGGAGAATGGGATTTGATCAAGAAAGTTTTTGAATCCCTCTTTCTGGGCTGGTGGTTTACTACTTCTAATGAAAATTGAGAATAAGGTGGTGTGGAAATGGTTCTAAACTCTAAAACCATAATCTGATGTTGGGAACCTACATCTACTCTAGTGAATTGCATAAGGAACTGAATATTGTTAACATATATGTCCCGTGTCATGATACAATTCAGTTTTGGGATGGTATTATGGATAAATCTTTCATGAAAGTGGATAATTTTGTTGTAGGAGGTGATTTTAATTTCTCTTTAGGTGAATCAGAGGTTTAGGGTCCTCATTCACATCCAAATGTATAGGCTGGATATTTTAGATATCTATTGTAGGCTCATAAAATTATTAATGTTGACTTGAATAAAACCTTCCTTACATGGAGAAATCAATGATCTGGTGATAATATTGTGCTCGAAGGATTGATCATTTTCTAATGGCAAAGGGTCTCACATAACACAATCCTATGTTCAGTCAATGGATTGGAACAAGAGGGGAGTCCAACCATCACCCCATATTATTTGAACTCAAAAAGGATAAAAGCAAGCCTGGAAGCCCATTTAAGTGTTGGAAACTAGATCACTAGTGAGAGGATGGGGATGAACCAGTAGTGAAGGCATTTTTCTCTAAATTATTACTCTTCTAAAACATGCAAAAACTAAAACACATAATAAAATATTAGAGCATAAAACACAAGTAAAACCATGCAGGAATTCAACACAAAAGACACAAATATTTCTAGTGGAAAACCCCTCTCCATGAGAAAAACCATCCTTGCTACTATTGTACTACTCAAAATATTTTATTATGCTATTAAAATTCTTTACATAGAGATTTAGCTAGCTATTATCAAATGGAGATATATTTTTCATGTGGATTTATGGACTACCATCTGTTGGAAGCCACCACGACCAATGATCATCGCCTGATTACTCCTGAATTATCAATCGACTCTACAGACTCCTATTTGCTGGAAGCCACCGTGACCAATGAGCCTCACCCAGTTTCTTCTGAACTATCTGACTACCATTCGATTGAGAAAGCTTCTCACTTACATGATTTCACCAAAGTCCTCCAACTTCACTCCTCTATGTGGTTCTCGTTTCATACATTTTCGTACTGGAATTGAGAACTACTCAACATGAACACCACAACAACATATATTCATGGAACATAATAAAAATCCAAAACTACATCATAATTTCATCAACATTGCATAAAATAATCTAATAAATGTATCAGCAAAACCCTCTCTGCAATAATAATTTTCTCACAAATAACAGTTGCACACAACCAAAAAACTAGTGAGTAAATAAATTTCTACCAAACACTAAGAATATATACAATCAATTCTACTTCATATCCACATTTGGCTAAAACATGCTTTGGATAACTGGTGCAACACCTACAAACTTCTTCAGAAAATATGCATCATACAACCCTCAAATAGCGTGCATACTCTTCTCGACTCTCACACTCACCCAACACATCAAGAGAATCAACCCAAATATCATTAAGCTTCCTCTAATATATGGATGAATTGAGGTGCTCAACTCAATAATTATCAATAACTAATGAGCACCACAAACTCTATTCATATGATTGATTTGATCGGATTCATCTCATTTACTTTATCAAGCCATTCACTCCACTTCATAAAAGACATTTTCAATGTTAATAACTTTCTAGAATCTCCCTAACATTTTATGACCTTTTCATGAAACGTTTCAAACAATACAAGTCGGAAAAACCATAAATTAACATGAGATGCGTGAGGAATGCAGAGAAAAACACTTCCAAGATGTATATGTGACTCTTGTGAAGGAAACTTGCACATATCCCTTAAACTCAATTTTTACATCTGTTTAAGCCACCACTTGGAGTTGATCTCTATGAGTAAGCTAGGGACAACATGACACACCTCCACACACACTTTGACGCCATGACAATAAACATAAAGCAAAAAACAGGGCATCATACTCATAACTACATGGAATACATCAAGTGACCTCCATCTAGTATCTTAACTCTTCCAGAGCTTTTCTAGCATCTCCAACACTTGTAGAAACATCTCTAGTACCTGTAGCAGCATCTCGAACACCTGCAACAACAACATCAAGTCATCCAACTACCTCTAATAATCCAACTTTCTCTAGCACCGGTAGAGGCACCTCCAACTCATGTAGTAAAATCTCCAATACTTCCAGCACATGTATAATCATATGCAACACCTGTAGTAGAAATCCAACCACCTGCAACAACAACATCTTTAACATATGTAGCAATATCAACCTATGGCAAGTCAACATAACATGCCCAACATCATCACAACTCATCCTCCAAATCACCTCCACTAAGTCATGCCATAATTATGTTGACATCAATGCCAACCAAGAATACCAACAAGTAAAACACTCATCACACATCATGAGAACCACTAATCATCATCAGGTAGACATAAAACATATGATTAACAACACCAATACCATGTTGACATCAATTCCAATGCTACAATTCCAACAAAATCCCCCTTTGGCATTGATGTCAACCTTAATATGATCTCCAACATCTGATATTGATCTCCATACATACTCCAACTCTAAAGTTGCAATTATGATGTTGATCTCCACAGTCCAAAATCTTTCCCCCTTTGACATCAATGGCAAAGAGCCATATCAACACCGAAGAACAATTCCAATAATGTGTCGGATGAGAGAAGTATTTCCCCTGTCAAACTTAACACCATGTCAATGAAAATCAAAGAAATCTCTCATGTAAGATAAGCATGTAAAGCAAGGAAAATAGCTTCTAACAAGTCTCTATTCAATTCCATGTAATCTCTGAGACTGAACATACTCTGCTAAGCATGTAATGAAGTTGCAATCACACTTTCTTTGTTGTTGAAGTAACACATCTACCTGTTGCAATAAGCCTCCTTTCCAAGTGCAAGAGACTACTCCTCATGAACCATGACTCCAACTAACTTTGGACAAGGTATACAATGAAATACAATACAATACAATGCTTCATGCAAAAATTACATGGATATGACAAGTACATGGGATAACATATGAATGCTCTATAAGCACACCTATCAGCAACCATGACTCTATGGACCCAAGCTACAACATGCACCCATTTTAGTGGGGCTACATCAAAGATATACAAAATAATACACGACTTGGACTTCCATTGACCCATACATAGCTAATGACAAGACATACTAGATGACATGGGTCTCTCCATCAAAAATATGCCATCAATATAGAACAATAAAGGCACATGTATTTTACAATTACAGACAAAGGTGCTCTCCTCTATGCATCCCCAATAAGATGATATAGCATGAGTACATGGAAACAAAAAGAAACAAAATATGCTCCATATAGTAACAACAACAATAATAAAATCCATTGGCATTTGTATCAAGTACAATACCCCCATGAGAAATGATATACTCTCTCAATGTGTAGCAGTAACAATAGAAGAACTAGAAATATCATGTGTTTTTGTATGCCCACTCAAAACCTTGGCCATCACCATGCCAACAATGAATATCCTACAAAAAGATCATGAAAACCACTAGAAACCACCACCATGCTCCACATGTGCATCAACAACAAAATCAACTCATAGCATCATCATAGTAATATGTCATAGACCAATAGAAAATACATATATGTAATGTCCCTTCTTGGTGAGATATCTTTCATGACACTTGGAGAGGGTGATTTTTATGCAATGATATAAATATTATGCATATTATACTTATGTATATGCTTGTATGCTATAGACCTGGTTTAGATCACACAACTACTATGTGATTATGATAAAGACTGGTTTTGTTAAGACTGGTTTTGGTTAAGTGCATATTATTGATGTTTTCTCTTTTGGTATCCTAGTTTGGACATAAGTGTATAACATGGATGGTGATCCAGGATTGAGACACATAGATCCATGGAAGATCATGTTTTTGTGGAACATATGGTTAATTATGATTTATGGATGATACATTATTTGTGTGATTATATATGCTTAATATTGTACTAAGCATGATGTGGTAGGGGACGTGGTCATTGCCAACAAGGATGATCGAGTTATAAATGACTATGAAAGTCATTTCTCCGAAACCAAAATGAGTGTGAAAGTCATGCACAATCCTTGGTAAAATGTGAATAAGCTAATTATTATATTAATTTGATTCCTTTTATATATGATAATTTTGATGTTTTCAAGTCTTGGAACAAGACCTTACCAATGAACCATCAAATGAGTATGAGCTCACAATCAGTACATTAAGGTGAAGCATGGAGTTTCAAATCATAGTAGATGAGAAGCCATTGAAATTAGGGTGCATAGTCCTAAATCCATGAAAGATAAAGATGTGGAGTCCTAGATCTATAATAAAAGGATTAGGGTGGGAGTCCTAAATCCATGAAAGATAAAGACATGAAGTCTTGGATCTATAATAAAGTATTTAGTCCATGGAGTCCTGAATATTTAAAAATATCAAGGTGTGTAATATTGGATCTTTAGTGTAGATCTGGGCGTGGAGTCCTCAATCCACTAAGTCACAGAGATGCATGCAATAGGGGTGTGGAATCCCAATTCACTGAAAGAAAAATACCACTCATGGGCAGCTCAGGGATTTATTTCCTTAATAAAGCCTCTTTTCTAAAAATCCTAGAGTGACTTTATAAAAGTATAAAGTCATGTCTAGAATCTCAATCATGACTTTCCAAAAATAGTAAATCACCTTGCATAAATTGGTAATCAAGTATAGTTGAAGGAAAATCGCTTAACTTATCATTAATCAATCCTAATAGTTCAATCTTGACTTAATCCTCAATATTATTAATATCACTATTATATTTTATGAGACTATGATATTATTATTAAAATGGAATTACAAGTTACCTTTGTCTCCTCAATCACTTCACACCTCTCTCCTTGATGACCCTCCTGGCATTATGTAACTCTCTCTCTCTCTCTTTTAATAATACATTACACTCTCTTTTATGCATTGATCAAAGAATGGCAGATTCCTCTTACACTCATTAAAGACATGTCATAAAATATTCCTCTTATGCTCTCTTTAATGCATATGTTACACTCTCCTTAACTAAGGCATGCATACATCTCCTTAATGGCATGATTTACACTATTCTACTTGGAATACAAGGCATGCATATTAGTCCTCCTTAATGACAATTTTTTTTTCCTCCTCCTATATATGTGTCTCATGTATTCTCACTTGGGAAAAAGGTGCATTGTAATACCAAGAGTTGGAGAGTCTTTAAGAGGATTGTGAGAGGGATATTCTTGGAGAGTATCCAAATCTTGTCAAAATGAATATTAAATTCCTAAACTAAATTACAAAGTAGATTTACCTGGTGGAGTTATCCATGAGTGGTATTGACAGGAAGTGAAACTTATCTTCCTTAGCTTGCATTGTATATCTCTCTACTGCTATATTTTGGTACTGCTTGTGAGCTCTTACAACTTTGGAGTTTCAGGGGAAGAATTTCTCTCTGGATATGGTTGGGTGGAAAATCGGATGGTTCAAAATGAGTTGGTAAGGATATTGGAGCTAGAGCATACTCTCATTAGAGATAGAGCATATTCCTCTCATTTGGAATTGTATAAATACATTGTCAAGTGTGTTCATAACCATTCTTTAAATTTTAGTTTATTATTAGTTTAAAAGTATTGTATAGCAATTCATTGGAAATTTATACTTGTGAATGTTTATGAGATATTTACAGAGTTAATTATGAGCTAACCAATAATGAATGGCAGTTGTAGTTGAGAATGCGCATGCAAGGAATTAAAACATGAATGTGTTGCCAAATTTTTTAAGTAATGCTTATAATATTTTTTTGCCCATAGAAATTTTCCATAAGCTAATGAAAATACCATATTAGCATAAATTTGGGTTTTCTTCTCCATGTACAATTGTAGATGAAGTTTTCACACTAAGCGTTTGACAAAAGTGATAAATGAGATAGTAGGAAATTTTTGTTGTTGTTGTTTTAAGAAATTGTATCCTTGGGAATTTATTTTGATTTTTAGCTCAAATTCAGGGGATATTAGTGCCTTATGGTCCTGTAACCCCACATTTCATTCCCATAAAACACTTTTCATAACCTAGATCGTAAATCTGGGTGATTTTGAAGATTACTACTGCCAACTATGTGTGTTTGTTGTCGAGTTTTAGGTGAAGGATTAAGATGATTTAGCTTATGTTTTAATATGCCAATATTTGAAGTTTTAATTTATTAATTTTATGAGTTAAATATGTTGATTAAAAATCTTATATTAATGTTGCTAATGGTTGTCAAAATTGTCTTAAGAGATGATGGTCGTCAAGTGTTTGAAAAAAAATGTCTCAATGGTTGTATCTTCTATGCACATAAATTCTTAGAGTAAATGTATCATTGACTACAAATTTTATGTACCAAAATCTTATGAATAGATTATTCAATATATGTAGCTTCCTATGTCTACAAGTTTTGTTTGTATAAATGTAAAAATGAATTTAATAAGTTGTTGAAGTGTGAATAGAGAATAGGACAATTTTTATTTTTATTATCTAAAGATATCATGAAAAAAATAGGTTGTTGTTTGAAAAGATTTTATAGTAACCAATTCTATAGGGTTTAATTGCTTGTGCAAGTGAGAATAATAAGTTGTCCAAGTTGCATGCATTCATGGGTGTGGTCTTATACTTGAGTAGTTGTAGAAAAAAACTAATTGTGCTTAATTTTGGCAAGTCCATTATTCTACTTGGAACTTTTTGAAGAATAATATACTTCTAAATTTATATCAGTAACTACTCTTGTTGTAACATTTATTATACAAATTTCATGATTGAAGCAATGTCATTCTGCAAATAATTATTTTTCCTTAATACTTGGGAATTAGGATTTTTTGTTGATGAATTTGAAAACATTGTTGGGTCAATATATTTTGTGATTCCATTTTTCCATGTCATAAACATATCATTAGATTTTATGATGAAAAGAGACATATTCCTTCTTCAGTTACCTTATTACGGGTAGATTAACAATCATGCCCTTATATGTGATTTGTGTAATAGAAGCAGCATATTTTAGGTTCTTGTGGCATACTTTGTTGTTATGATGTAAAGAGTTAATAAGCGGAACCTATTTAGCATAATACAGGGGGGTCAAATAGGTTGATTAAGATTAATGCTCATACATGGCATTATGATGGAATTTATTTCCAGTCTTCTTATTATTATTATTCATTTTTAAGGTCATGGCCAAGCCAGACACCAAATTAGTGTATGAGACCCCCTGGTTTATGGGATGAGGGACCCACCTCCGCGGAGAAATTTGACTGCTAAGCCTACGAAGGCATACATACGCTACCCCCCTCTAGTTTTGAACCTGTGACCTCTTAGGAGGAAACACATGCTATTAACCATTAGGCCCACTTAAGCAGTATAAGTATGAAAAGAGCACATTCTATGTTCTTTTAAACATAAGGAGAAATGTATTTTGGAATTTGTTTTAAGGGAAAGTTGTCGCTGACTTCTTATCTTATATTCTTATATTGAAATATACAAAGGAACATGATATTCATGATAACCAAGTTAGTCATATTATCATTATTTAAAAAACAAATGAGTGATAGTGTTTAATGTAACCTTTAATTCTCTACACTATTGATGGTTGGTAAGGTGGGACCTTACAATATCCTCATCATCATGAGGCTCATCAACCAGCAATATAATATATCATCAACTCAAGCCACGAAAATTATATCACCAGACAGCAATAATAACAACATTAGGAGCATATGAACCAATATAAATTAACTCTCCTCTATCATCAATGTGTGGTCAAGAAAACATATATCCATAAAATACTAGATAGCAGCAATAATAGAATAAGATCTAGAAATGTAGCACCATCACCATCACAAACTGATCATCTCCTCAACATTGATGAACAACATATCATCAATAAGGCAAAAACAACAAATCATCATTATACATCAGCAACAACAACATAAGATCCAACAATAAAGCATTGTGAGCAACACATAATTTTATCCTCTCCATAAATTCACAATATCTCATCATCAGCATGTATCAAAACATCATGAGTAGTAGTAACCATCCTCCTATGGTCTCATCCATACAAAAACACGAGCAACAACATGATAGATCTAGAAATATAAGATATAAGCGATAATAGGCCAACACATCAATTGATCTCAATGGAAGCAATATCAAAAACTAACTCAAATCAATGCTAAGCATATGCACTACATGCTCCTACATAGGAACATAATTTCAACCATCTACAACTCTATTAGGAATCAATAATTCTCCCCTTAAATGTGTGATCCTCCATCACACCTTTAACACGCACATAAGACAACCATGTGGCTTTAATATCTCCAAAAAATCAACAAGAAATCAATATGCAACTGCTCCAAAAACCAGCAGTAACAACATAGCTGATCCAATTGATAAATAAACTAGAACAAAATAGATCATAAATGAAAATACACTTCAAACCTCATGAACCCCCCTGAACTTGTGCATCTTGTACAATATGCAAATTTTTCTTCATGAACTCTTACATATATGGCTACACATCCAAGAATCTACATGCAACTCATGATGCAACCACATTCTCCCCCTGACACCATGCAAACCTCATTTTTTAATTAGAGTTCCTTGCTACTATTTTCTAGTCCAAACTTTCATCTATTGATTCTTCCTCTTCTTGTGCAGTTGCCCTTGCATATTCTCCTCTCTAGGATTCGATCTCCTATAACACATGGGCATATTGAAATCCTTGGCCTTATGGCCAACATTTTCACACAGAAAACATATTATGTGATCAAGGAATAGAGGAATAGGTTGATGTTGATGTGCACCAGTATTGAAGCAAGGATGTTGCAACTCCTAGGGCTGCCGACTTTACTTCATCAACCCAAGGTTCGTACAAACTTGGAGTTGACAGTGTTGTATACACAAATATATGTAATTGTTCTACTCTTTGTCACTACTGAGTTGGGGTGATAAACCACTAGGGTTTCTCAAACCAGCCTTCAATTGACTAGAACAAGTCTGATTACCAACTGGAGAAGGTAAATTTACCCTAATTGGGAGAAAAGAACTGTTACCTATTGCAAGAATGAAAGACTGAAAAATGCTTGAAAAATAAATGAAATCCTCTATCTACTTGCTAACATAACTTGCTTGCAAAAGAACCCTACTTTAAAACATGTGATATTTTAACTAATATAAGCATGAAATCAAATCTAAAGAGTAATAATTAATGTTCGCATGAATAAACATAAAAGAACTCCTTTTCTTTATTTTTTCTTGCAAAATGTAAATGCTAATCTTTCTTGGTTCTTTGGCAGGGGGGAAAGGTGTGGAGGAAGAGGAGTAAAATGGTTTAGATGGCTTGGAGGGCAAGTAGGGGCCTAATCCTTGCTTGAGTGATGATTTTTCTCAATTCAGGCTCAAAACAGGTTGCTACAGGTCTTCCTATAGGATGTCTATGGGATGTACTAGTTCTCCTATAAGATCCCTTGTTTTACTACAGGAATAGGATGAAAGCTTAGGGAGTGGTCTAGAAGGTGGGATGGATCTTGGAAAAGTTGAATAAGGAGGGAATAAGGCATAGAAATGGTATGCACTTACTCAAAAATCAAGCAAAATCTTTAAGATGGTTGGATTTACTCAATGGAGATTACAAGGATTCCTCATAAAATGAGAAATCAGATTGAGACCTTAGTGACTTTTGGGAATCATGGGTGGATATGGCTTGGCTGGGACTGATGAGATGAAGTATCCTTGCAATGTAGAAACTTCTGCAACATCACACATCATTATTGGAATTTATACATAAATTCATCTAAAAATAAGAAGGGTTTATTCAAATAGAATAAAACAAAGTTGTCACCATTTGTTTGCTAAGTTCATGCATGGCAGTGCTTGAATCCAATACAAAAGTGATATTAAATAATTGAAAAACCTAAGAGATTATAAATATCAAATGTAGCTTATCCTATGAAACTGAAAGATAATGACCTAATTAGCAGAAAACCCTAGATTACACAAAAAGCAAGAATTCTGTCTTTTTGGGATGTATGGGAAGTGTTCTGATGAGCCTCATCATTAGGTAATTGTATGGGCCTTAATTCAACTCCTAGCTTAGTCAAACCAACTTTTCTCACAACTTAATACATTTTTTTATTATATTTTGTTTCTGAGATGAGTTAGAGTTGGATATTATGCCTAGTGGACTAATATGCATTGAATGCAGGATTGAAGGAGAAAATCAAGGAATTTTAGAAAATACTAAGGTTAAAACTCAAATGGGACAAGGGAGATGGATTGTAGGAGGTAAATCCTCCTCATTTACTTCTCCCCCATTCGAATATTTCTCCATCCATCACACCAGCTCGGAGTGCAAGCAGCCAATCCATGAGGATTCTAAGGCAGCCGAGAAAGTGAGAGACAAAGAGCTACTTTATCTCGAGTTTGGGAGCCAAGCCTCCCTAATTTTAAGAAAGTCATTGGGGACTTCAGTTTTATAAGTATAGATGCTTAGAGCCTCATTAGGATTCGAATTTTTGTTGTAAAAATCTAAGCTATTTTCGAGCTCCAAACTTGTGAAAGTTTTATTGATGTAATTTTTTGTTTTGGTAATAAGAATGAGCTTTGTTTTGAGCCAGCACTGAGATAACTTAGAGGGATGAATCTCTTGGGTTAGGGATCAACCCTAGCATCCAAGGCTCCTCTTTCTTGTATCTATATGTTTATATTAGTCTCATAGCTTCATTAATAATTTGCTTTTAGATGTGCTTTCGTTGCAAGTAGTGTAGATTGGATTGGTTGTTTATTAGTTTGCTTCCATTTGTGCCTTACTTCAGTAGTAGGTTAGCAGGGATAAAAGGAGTACCACAAGGTTTTAAATGGGTTTCTTGGCCTCATTTCCTCCCTTTGGGATCATGATTTGAGGAAGGGACTCTTATGCAGCCCCAAAAACACAAATTTCTATTTCTTGCATAAGATTTAGAGGTTACAGTATTTAGGTTAGCATTTGATAAGTTTTGAAAAGTAGGATTTCATTGCCATCTCTTTTATCTTCACTCTTGTATTAGATATCATCCATGCTTTTGATTCCTTTCAGCAACTTTCCTCGTGCATAATGTAGGCAGTTAGTTCATTAATTATGCTTTTCTAGCTTATGAGAATCCTTCTTGTTTACATAGCTTTTTGGGAATTATACATGTTTTATGCATAGCAGGTGCTTCAATAGGATACATAGACTTCATAGCCAACAACTACCTTCCACTCCATCTACCATAGTCATTCCTTGTTTTCACCATTTCCTTCACTAGTTTTCATCATTTTTCATAGAAATTCTTCCAAGAACATTGAGTGAACCCAACCATCCTCTATCATTTTTGTTGACTTATGAGTGATCATAGGCCTTTCCTCACTTAATTCCACCCATTTAACACCTTCCCTAAGCCTTCCAAAACCTCCAACACCTTCCATTTTTCTCTCGGTTGTATCTTGTAGGTTTACAGGAAATCCTATAGGTTTTCTTGAAATAGCCTGTTTTGAGGCTGAATTGATGAAAAAACTCTAGGAAGTCACCAAAAGCCTCCCAAGGGTCTCCCACACCATCCAACCATCTCCTAACCCTTCTATCCATCCTCCAACATCCTTACTTCACCTGCCACATCACCAAAAGAAATTAGTTTGCATACTTGATTTGCATGAAAAGACAAAAAGACTAAAACATATTTATTTCAATACCTTTACTTGCACATTAGTGATGTTTGATGCTTCTTACTTCCATTCTTAGATAGTAGCATTTGGTTCATGATAATTTATCATTATTGCAAAGCATAGTTTCTTGGCAATTAATTAGGAAATGGTGTGATTTAGCATTGAATTTCGGTCTTTTCCACTATTGCAGTAGAGTAGCTCTCCCTTACAGTATATTCCCTTTTCTTCCATCAAGAAACCAAGCTTCTTATAACTCCATAGAATTTTGGCTTGAAAACCCTAGTGGTCTCTCACCAATTGAACTGTGACAAAAGACAAAACCATCATTGTTACTTGTGTATACAGCATTGTCACCTCCAAGTTTTTATGAACCCCAGGTTGACAAAGTAAAGCCAGTAGCCTAGGAGTTGCAGCATTCTTGCTGCAATACTGGCGCTCATCACTTTTTGGCACCGTTTCTGGGGAGGTGTCTAAGTAATATGTGAATAATGCTTCTTTCTTCTATTTTCTTGTCTCTAATATTATACCATTAGTTTATTTCTGCAAAATTAATCTAATTGCTTCCATTTTCATTCTACATTTTTTACTTTCCTTTCCATTTTGCAAGCAAGATTTCAATTGAGAAAGTACTTTT
Organism: Pinus taeda; assembly: GCA_000404065.3. Lineage (NCBI taxonomy): Eukaryota > Viridiplantae > Streptophyta > Pinopsida > Pinales > Pinaceae > Pinus > Pinus taeda. The sequence continues at coordinate 139,554 of APFE031650685.1, read as the reverse complement.
TCACTTAGTTAGTAGTTTTTATTTAATAAACAATTTCAATTCTGAAAAGTACTTTCCAAGTCCGAAAAAAAAAAAACACAAAACCAACCCAAAAACATTTCCTTTCATGCCTCGTAGGAATAGGGATAACTTAGGGAATTTTTTGCCAAATACCCCCAGTACATCAAACAGCCAACCTTTCCTCTTCTTCGGTGGCCATGAACTGGAGGAGCCCTTAGGTGAGAAACCTAACATATTTGAAAAACCTACATCAGAAGAAGAAGAAGAAGAACCCATTCTTACTGAACCAATGGTTGAAAACAGAAATGACAGAGGGAATAGAGAGAGAGTTGAGGGTGCCTTCCCCATCAGGGAAACCAATGGAGACACTAAGATGAAAAATATAAGTCCCTCTGCCCTACCTCATTTCCATGGCTTGACCACAGAAGACCCCGACACTTTCTTATTTGAGTTTTTTGTTATATGTCGAACCTATGACTATACAAATGATGAGCAAAAGTTAAAACTATTTCCATCTACCCTCAAGGATGTAGCATTGCACTAGTTCATGGGTTTACCTGGGGATAGCATCACAACTTGGGCTCAGATGCAGCAAGCCTTTAATAAGAAGTATTGAGACTACTATTGGTCAAAGGATACTAAAGAGGAAGTTTTTAGGATGACCATAGGCAATGATGAATCCCTAGAGGATTACGAAGAAATATTCTATCTTAGTTGCAAAAGGGCCAGGTGCACACTTGAGCCTAAGTCACTAAAGTTGGTCCTACTTAGGGGAGTAAGGGAAGATCTTCTAGATACCCTACACTTGTTAGTAGGGGGATATATCTACCAATTACCCTATGAGGATATCAAGACTGTCTTTAGAAACCATTTTAGGGCATCTAGGGAAAAAGGTAGCGTTAGTCAACCTATGGTCAATACATCCTCTTCCAACTCATCCATCAAGGGTGAAATTAGAAACATGCTAGAAGATTTCAAAAGTGAGATGTTGCAAACCCTTGCCTTAAAGCAGGAGAAAGTAGAGAGAGCCTTGGTCGTTTTTTGTCCTAGATGCACTAGGAGGCATCCTAGGAATGAATATCCATTGAATTCTATTGAAATTTTATCAGTCTGTGAAGAAAACCACTCCACAGACAAGTGCGCTTCTTTTCCTGGACTCAAAGTTGTATATCAAGGAGATGAAGGGGTCACCGAGCAGCTCTTCGACATAAACCAAAGGAGACCTTAGGAGCCTAGACCATACCAGTAGGGCATGCAAGGGTCATCCCATGCATATTACAACCCCCACCTAACCACAACCATACCTTCTTGGGGACCCCCTGCTCATCCTTCCTTGTCTACACCCCCTCCTTGGTCCTTTGCATCTCAGTATCACTCCCAGCTAGCCAACCAGTCATTTCAACCATATGCTCAGCCACAACCTTAGTGGAATGCACCACCCCAGGGGTGGAGGCCCCAATACAACAATGCTCTAGATTTATTTCCTCCACCACCTGCCCAAGCACAGTTGTTACACTCTACTCTACCCAAGAAACCTGAGATGTCTGCCCAGCCAAATCTGAACCCGAACAATAGACAGGCTCAACAAGTATACAATGGAGAGACATCATATCCATCTTATGATGTGGAAATCCAGGAGATTAACCTAAGATTTGGGAGAGTTCTCCCAGATAACAAACCTCCACCTCCACCTAGGGAGGTGGAGGAAGAAAGAGAGAAAAGCATTCTTAAAGTGAATCCACCCTTTCCTAAGAGATTAACCCAACCACTCCATCCTACCCTAGAAGAGACTGAACTTCTAGGAGAATTGAAAAATCTATGTGTAAAGATTCCACTTCTCCGAGCAATAAAATATGTTCCTATTTACAATAAGTTGATTAAGGAGAATTTCTTCAAGCATCCAGGGAGGTGAAGAAGAGGTGCCCCTACCATTAATGTCATTGGATAGCTGTCCAACTTAATGTTGGGGTAGGTAATCTCTCCAAAGTACTTTGACCCTAGAAGCCCTCTAGTAGATGTGCACATCAATGGCACCATTGTCCCACAACTTTGATCGATCTTGGGGCTGCCATTAATGTGATGACCAAGGACACCATGCTCAAGATCAACCTCCAAGGTTCATTGAGGAAGACCACAATAGTTCTGCAATTGGCAGACTGCTCCATAGTGACCCCTAAGGGGATTGTGGAGGATGTGATGGTCTCCATTGACTCTTAGGAGTACCCTATAGATTTCCTTGTTCTCCAGCCTAAGGCTAAGCTTACTGGTTAGCCTCTCATCCTTGGGAGACCCTAGTTGGCCACTACCGATGCTTACATTAGCTACAAAGTTGGGAATACGACCATCAAGAATGGGCATATGTCTAAGCAGTTAGTCCTATAGCCTCCTTCTCAGCCATCTCTAAAGCATGATTTACCTTTATGGTTGGAGGATGAGGAAGAAGATGAAGTTTATTCTGCCCAACTTTATACTTTAGAAACAACCATGGGAGGAGGCTAGTAGGATGAAGATGATTTAATTGAACACCTACTCCAAAGTCCAACTCCCAGTACATTTCCCTTAGAACATGCAATAAATGAAACCTAGAAAAATCATCCAGTTGACCTATTCCTAGCTGATTCCAACCCTCTCCATGTCAAAACCATAGAATTAGGCCCTGAGAGAACGTTAATAATCAATCGATCTCTTTCTGCTCTCCAAGAAGCAACATGCTAAAGGATCGTCTAGATTCCTTCGCTTGGAGTTATAAGAAATGAAGGGAGTACACCCATAAGTGTGTACTCACTACATATACATCAAATAGGGTTGCAAGCCAGTCTGGTAGCCCCAAAGGAGGATGAATCCAACTATTAAATATAGTCAAAGAAGAATTGCAAAAACTGCTTGATGCAGGATTAGTTTATCCTATCTCCGACAATGAGTGGGTCTCTCCTTTGGTGTTAGTTCCAAATAAAAATGGTAAGTGGAGGATTTGTTTTGATTACATGGATTTGAACAAAGCCACAAAGAAGGACCATTTCCCTCTACCCTTCATTGACTAAGTGTTAGATGGCTTGGCAAAGGAAAAGTTTTTGTCTTTCCTAGATGGATTCAACGAGTACAACCAAATCCAGATTAGCCCATAAGAACAAGATAAAACAACCTTCACTTATCCTTGGGGTACTTTTTCCTATAGGGCCCTTCCTTTTGGCCTATGCAATGCTCCTGCCACTTTCCAGAGAGCAATCTTAAGTATTTTTTCCGAGTTAGTCCATGATGCGGTGGAAATTTATATGGATGAGTTTACACCTTATGGCTGTGATTTTCAAGAGGCTCTATCCAACCTAGGCAAAGTACTTCACAAGTGCATTGAAATGAACCTATCTCTCTGTCCCAAAAATTGTGAATTCTTGATTACTGCAGGGACCGTGCTAGGTCATTTAATATATCATCAAGGACTATAGGTGGACCCAAACAAAATAGCTATCATCCAAAGGGTACCACCTCTTCAAGAGCAAAGAGATGTCAGAAGTTTCCTAGGGTTAGTTGGATGCTACTGAAGGTTCATAAAGGACTTCAGCAAGTTGGCCTCTCCTTTATTTGGTTTTTGGCCAAGGACTCTAAGTTTATATGGTCAAAAAGTTGACAAGAGGCCTTAGACACCCTAAAGAACAAGTTAACCACTATACCGATTCTCCGACGCCCAAATTGGGCCCTTCCCTTTCATATTCATGTTAATGCCTCACACAAAGCCATAGGAGCAACCCTAGGTCAGATAGATGAAAAATTGCCTTATTTTATCTACTTTATCAGTAAGAATTTGTCAAAGGCTGGACTAAATTACATAGTGACCGAAAAGGAACTCCTGGCTGTTGTGCATTCATTGAACAAATTTAGGCATTATATCATAGGCTATCAAACTTTTGTGCATACTAACCATGCTGCAATCAAATATTTAATGAATAAACCAGATGTGAATGCTGGGATTATAAGATGGTTACTTTTATTACAGTATTTTGATCTAATTATTGTTGATAAGCCTGGTAAGGAAAATGTTGTTGCAGACTTTTTGTCCAGATTAAATTTGCATGTAGGTGAAGAAGGAATGGTTGATGACTAGTTACCAGATGAGAAGTTATTTACTATTTCAGTTCTCTCACCATGGTTTTCTAATACATCAAACTATTTTGTATCTGCACAGCTCCCACCAAAATTTTCCTCCAAAGAGAAGAGCAAGATAGTGAGGAAGAGCACTCCTTTCACTTGGATTAGGGAAATCTCTTCAAACTTGGCCCAAATCAAATCTTGAGAAGGTGTGTTAGGGAGGAGGAAGTCTTTGACATCCTTCTGACATGTCATGATGGGCCTTGTGGAGGTCACTTTGCAGCAAAGAGGACAACATTCTAAGTGTTACAAGAAGGCTATTATTGGCAAACTCTTCATCAGAATGTGAAAATATATACTAGCCAGTGTGATTGGTGACAAAGGATGGGAATGCCTACTCCAAGAGATGAAATGCCTCTACAGCCTCAGGTGACTTTCGAGCCATTTGACAAGTGGGGCATGGACTTCATTGGACCTATTGATCCTCCTTCCAAACAAAATAAGTACATCATTGTGTGCACTGACTATCTGACTAAGTGGGATACAACCAAGGCAATTAAGGCAACAACAAAAGAGAAGGTAGTTGATTTCATAAGGGAGAATATATTTTACAAATTTGGGTACCCTAGAGAGCTATTCACAGACCAAGGTAGCTAGTTTACCTCCAACATGATTGAAGACTTGCTCGTCCAGCACAAGATCAAGCATAGAACCTCCACTCCCTATCATCCACAAGATAATGGACAAGTAGAGGTGACCAATAGAACATTGGAGGGCATATTGACCAAAGTGGTAAGTAGCAACAGGAAGGATTTGGAAAATAGACTAGTTGAGACCACCTGGGCCTATAATACCACCTAGAAGACCACCACTGGATTCACACCCTATGACCTGGTCTATGGGAAAAATGCCTTGTTGCCCATTCAACTTGATATAACACATTAATGATGGAAGCTATTATGAAACTATCTCACAAAAAGATAGAAAAGATAGATGAACGCCTTAGAAATAAGCCTCTTCGAGATGGAAACCTCCTTTACATTACACAAATGAATAATTCTTGGATGATTCAAATGACAAAACATCCTTTCTATATATAGGAGTCTAAGGGGTCATAATATAACCAAGCCGACCTAACAATAATAATATAAAGACACAAAAATAACAATGCAGGGATTCTATGGGGCACAGTAATAACAATATGGGGAAAATAGGGGCACAACAATATTAATAAGGGATACAAATACAATATTAATGAGGGCATCACTAGTATTATAGGGACCTAACATGCCCCTCTCCTTCAGAAAAGTGTTGTCCTCAATGCTTGAGAAGTTGTGGATGCTTCTGTATAAAATTCTCATCCTCCCATGTGGAATCTTCAGCGGATAAGTTCTTCCACTTGATGAGATACTTTGAAATGGATCGATTTTGTAGTTGTCAAGTTCTTGTTTCTATGACTGCTTCTGGCTCCAATATAATTTTTCCTTCCTCGTCAAGTTCTGGCAATATTGTTTGAACTGGGAGCTTTTCACCTATAACATTCTTTAAACATGAAACATGGAAAACTGGGTGCACTCGAGAAGCTGTAGGAAGCTCCAATTTGTATGCCATAGTACCAATCTTTTGCAATACCTTGTACAGACCATAATACTTTGGTGACAATTTTTTATCCTTCTTAGCCTGCTTAAGGGACATTTGTTTATATGGTTGTAACCGTAGGAATACCCAATCACCTACATCAAAACTTCTTTCACTGTGATGTTGATCTTCCTGTTGTTTCATTCTACTCTGCGCCAACAAGAGGTTATCCTTTAAGAGTTGGAGAACTTGTTGTTTATGCTCAATGTGATGTTCCACTACTTGAACCTTAGGATTTTCTCTTAAATATGATGTGATGGATGGTGGTTGATATCCATAAAGTGCCATAAATGGGGTCATTTTTGTTGCAATATGGAAGGAAGTGTTATACCACCATTCGGCTAGAGGCAACCATTTGACCCATTGTGTCTGTTTATCAAATACAAAGCAACAAAGATATCCTTCCAAACATTTGTTTACTATCTCCATTTTCCCATCAAATTGAGGATGATAAGTTGAGTTATGAGCTAACTGAGTACCAAGACAAGAAAATAATTTTGTCCAAAAATTTCCTGTAAAAATGGGATCTCTATCACTTACAATAATCTTTGGGTTTCCATGTAGCTTTTGAATTGTTTCCATAAATGTCGTAGAAACTATATTGGCTTTAAATGGATGTGATAATGCACAAAAGTGTGCATACTTGGTAAGTCTGTCAACTACCACCATGATGACACTCTCTCCCTCAAACTTGGATAAACCTGTGATAAAATCCATTGAAACCTCCTCCAACATTGCCTTGGAATGGATAAAGGTTGTAATAGACTCAGTGTTTTAATTGTTTCAACTTTATTTTGTTGGCAAGCCAAACATTCCACCACAAACTTTTGAATATCTGATTTAAGGCCATCCCAAAAAAATTCCTTCTTAACCCTGTGGTAAGTTTTTAAAAATCCTGAGTGCCCTCCTAACGAAGAAGTGTGCAATTCCATAAGAATCTTTTGTTTTTAGCTGGGAATTCTTACAGAGGTATAAGCGATCTTTGTACCATAATGAATCATTTTTCCAGCTAAATGTATCAGACATACTGGAATCTTGTTGTAACTTTCGAATAAGTGCCCACACTTTTTCGTCATTCTTCCATTCCTCCCTTGCTTCATTTATCCAATCTGCGTGGATAATAGAAATGGCACACAACAATGCTTCCACATCTTCATCCTTTCTGTGAGAGTGCATCTGCCACACATTTTGCTTCCCTTTTTTGTAGATGATTTCAAAGTCATAACCCAACATCTTTGTGACCCACTTTTGTTGCTCTTCAGAGGATAATCTTTGTTCTAAAAAGTATTTAAGGCTATCATGATCTGTTTTTAACTTGAAGTGTCTTCCCATTAGGTAGGGTCGCCATTTCTTAAGTGCATGGAGTATTGCCAACATTTCCTTCTCATAAATAGCTTTGTGTAAAAACTTTCCCTTGATTGGACGACTTTCAAAAGCAATGGGTCTTCATCTTGCATT
>APFE031650685.1:90319-128568 GCA_000404065.3 Pinus taeda | reverse complement strand
CTCTGTACATTCAAATCATCCAGTTCTGAAATTGTGACCTGCAATATCCCTCTGTGTCCTCTTTCCAATGCCACCAGTTTGATCCAAATTGGATTCTCCAAGGAAGAGTTATGAAAAATCTCCCACAGTGACCTGATTATGGACTAGTTCAGTAGGGCGAAATTGTACGATGTGCCACGAGTCCCTGTTTCGTCTTTTGGCTCTAAACAATATATACAAGAAACTACAGTCCCTCCTCTTTGTGCACCTTCCTACGAAATTTCAATCCAATGCTCAGAGAAAAAGTTATGATGATTTTCCCCAGGTCACCTGTTTTGAATGTAATTCAGGAGTTTGCAAAAAGACCAACTTCTTCAAATCATATCTCCACAAATATAGCACAACAGGCTCTGAAATTTAGACCCGAGATTTAGGGCGATGTCTTCTCAAATGGGTTTTTTTTTTAGCTTCTGAAAAAAATAAATAAATAAATATTGTGAAAATGCCACGATGACCTGTTTGGAGCAGCGAAACCCTAGAATCCAAAGCTCTGATACCAAATGTTATGAACAACTCAGAAAAGATGAAAAGATAGATCAACGCCTTAGAATTTAGCCTCTTCGAGGGGGCAACCTCCTTTAAATTACATAAATGAACAATTCTTGGATGATACAAATGACAAAACCTCCTTTCTATATATAGGAGTTTAAGGAGTCACAATGTAACCCAGCCGACCTAACAATAATAATATAAAGCCACAAAAATAACAATAGAGGGATTCTATGGGGCACAGTAACAACAATATGGGGGAAATAGGGGCACAACAATATTAGTAAGGGGTACAACTATAATAGTAATGGGGTAATCACTAGTATTATAGGGACCCAACAATCTCGATTACATACTTCCCTTGACCTAGGTAGATCTCATCAGGTCCTTTCCAAACTTCCCAAATAATAGTGCATCAACTCTAGATCCTTCATGTCAAATTTTGTTGCTAGTTGCTTCTTACATTCTTCAATTCAGACTTCCACACCTGTCAAGAGACGATCATCCACATACATAATAACTTGGTTCAGCAAAACTCTTTAAGAAGCCTAATCTTTGTAGGTATGCATCCATCCTAGCATACTGTGCCCTTAGTGCTTTCTTGAGGTTGTATACTGCCTTCTTCAATCTGCAAACATATGTCTTTCTGTCTTTAACTTCAAATCCAAGGTTTGATTTGTATAGACTTCCTCATCAATTGTTTCGTTTAGGAATGCAATATTCACATCCATTTGGTGGAGGTTCCATCCCAACAATGTTTCCAAAGAGATCAACGAACAAATAGTTGTATACCCTGATGTTGGAGAAAATGTCTCTTCATAATCAAAGCCTTCTTGTTGAGAGAAGCCCCTAGCCACAAATCTTTCCTTATATTTATCAATACTTCCATTTTTTTCATGTTTGATCTTGTAGAGCCACTCGAAAGTTACCATAGATTTGTCTTCAGCACTAGGTACGATCTCCCAAACTCCATTCTTCATTATAGATTGATATTCTTCATTCATGGCATCCTTCCATTCTTGGTGACTGACATCTTCTTCAAAAGTGGATGGCTCTGCTTCAGTTAGTTTTTTCATGTAGGATGCATACCCAGAATATCGTTTGGGATTCTTTCTTTCCATGAATGTACCTTGAACTGCTTCATGACCTTCTACATCTAGAAGTGTAGACTTCAACCAGTTAGGTCTTTTTCTAATTTCGGGAATTACCACAAAATGTATTAGTTCACAAGGACCTTCATCTTCATGGTTTGATTATTCTTCCTCCCTGGAAACTTCTTCTTCGAATACCAGAATTTCTTCATCATCAGAGTCTAGAGGGAGATCCTTTGATTTATTGAATGCAATATTTTCGTCAAATATCACATCTCAACTTACTTCTATTTGGTGCCATCCCTTTATGTAGATCTTGTTGGCCTTCAAATTTGGCCATTTTTCACCATGCATAATCCATGCATATATCATCCCTTACCACCATATCATGGTCATATTTGCCATATTTTTGCCTCTTATTGCACATTAAGGTAAAACAATTGTCTTTTAAATTTTAGAATTTTTAGTAAAAATTAGGTATTAAAAATTATTTTTGGGAGGAACATAATTTTTCGTAATGACTCCATTAAAGTCTTATGTGCAGAACACATGGGCACAAACAGAAGATAGATTCCAAAAGTACACGAACCAAGGATGAATAGTCTCCTATTGGTACACTCCAAATGAGTCAGAACAGGCCCTGTAAAATGTGGTCAAACTTGACCAGTCACTTAGGAAATCCCCTGATTTATGAGCTATTTTGTGATTTTGTGGAAACTTCTCATATTTTGTGCAGCAAAGGGATCGATTCGATCCTATTTGGTGGAATAGGACTTTCATCGGTTGTTACAGCCATTGTAGTTGATTTAGTTATACTTTTAGCCTATTTAAGCACAACAACTAAACAACTATGGACAAATATATCATTATTATTATCATTGTGATTACTCTTTTGTGGAATACATTTGAAGACTTTCTCTATATTTATTATGCTTAATTGTTGTGTGATTTAAATGATGATTTGTTGCAATTGATTGTTTTAGAGGTGTACCAAGCAAAGGTGGAGGGCCCCCATTCTAAGCGAAGTACACTATTTTGTGAATTAATGTGCATAATTGTGAATAGTTAGCATTTTAGTTTTCTGTATAATATCTTCTGAATATTTTCATGCCCATTTAGATTTTGGAATTGACCTATTTTCAGTGACTAGTTTGAGTAAAGAAGGACAACCCAGGTCTCCAAGTTAGAGCCTCTTCCTTGTGAACTAAGGATTGGACTTAAATCTCTTTCTATGCATTCATCTTTTCTTGCTTTCTCAAATCAAGTGTTATGCTTTATGGTGGAATTGGTTTTGTTAGAATAGGAATGATGAGGAATGACAAGCAGGACCTCTAAGTTAGAGTCTTCCTTGTTGGTTATACTCCACATAAAATCATTGCACATTTGCTTTTAGATTAAAATTTCAATGCTTTCTTTATAATCAGTAATTTACATTTGCAATATGCATCTACTTAAACAAATACTTCCTACATTAGTTAAATCTAAGTTCCATATATCTTGGTGTGATTCTAAGCTTACCAACTCGGATTGATATTAAAATAGATGCTCTAATTCAACTCCATAAATTAGACTGACATTTTTGGAGCCATAGAGCTAGTTAGGAAGATTGTTTAGAAAAAATATAATAATAAAAAACACTTTTATTTATGGTTATTCATGCTTAGACATAGAAATTAGAAAGTTATATCCTCAAAACAAAACCCCCAACCACTAACAAAAACTCATTAACTGGAAATACATTTGCAAAAGAAAGACCTACAAACATGATGTTAAAGAAGTCATTTAGAGAAGGAGGGTATGCTACCACAAGGATCTTCTCAAATCCTTGTCCACAATTTAGAATGGTCACTAGGGATGAATCTTCATTTCAAAATATAGAAGAGGAACAAAGCATCTAGAAGAGAATTCACAAGAAAAAAATATAGAAGTTTTTTTTAGTTATATTTGTAAGAAGATCAATGAGTTATGGATCACATGCGATGAAGTTCAAACAATAGAGATTGAAATTGAAGAATATCTACCATATGTATCACAAGATCCCTTGTGCATTCATGATTTTAAATAAGTTCCACAAGAATAACTTTGCGTTATGACAGATGCGGAGAATTAAAGACTTAAATATCACACTCAAATTTGATTTCAACTAGTCATTAGGCCAAAACACCACTCATTTTTCAACATTCATTAGCATCAAATCTTTATGATCAACTAATTTTTCATTTATGTTAGTGTCTGTCAGTCACCAATGATCAAATGTACTCTTTCAAAGTTGTTGATAGGATTATTAGGTCAAATTTTTATATTTCCAAATAAAATTTGATCACTCATTAATATGTCTAGGTATGTTACTACTCCCTCCATTTAATGGTCCAATGCCATTTTGGTCATGTCATCACTCATTATGATGAGCCATCAGTAAATATCTTGATTACCATCTCAGTCTCATCTCATGGTCGGCTTCATACTCTATTAGATGGCATCAATAGGTAAAGTCATTAAACTGGTCAAAAGAGTCATAACATCACTTATTGTTAATCATTATGGGAGTTGTAATTAGGGGAGATAATGTGTTCAAGGAGATTTTAGCTTGTTTCAACATCCTCATTCATACTACATATACCCCCTCAAACTTTCCTCATAAATCCACGCATTCCATCTAAAACCCCTTTTTCCTTAAGAAAATCCTTAAATCCTAAGTCAAAACCCATTTTTCCCTTGGAAACCCTCATATTTCATATTCAAATTCCCAAACCTCTAAGCCTTCATCCATTTTCTCTTTGTTCATAATTAATTTCCAAACTCTAGCCTTATCCCAAAAATCCATTTGATACATAAACTCTAGCCGCATTTCCATTTGTACTATACATCTAACTCTAACCTCATCCCCATATCATTGAACATGCATGTATTGCCTTTTGTGATACATTACGCTGTAATGTATTACAACATAATGCATTATATAAACCCACTACCCCGAGGCATAAACTAGGCTCGCAACATCTTGCATCCCGCAATCGGCTCCCCATCCCGCAAGCAGTCCCGCTCGCCGATGAAATCCCCGTCGATTGCCCACTCCACCGAAAAAAGTTCTCCTACCAATATCGTAACATTCCCCCGGCTATGAGTCTCGTCCCTGGACTCTCGACTACGATAAGTCTCGACCCCCAGCCTTCGATTGTGATAACAGTCCTGCAAGTCATAAGTCTCGCATCCCGCAATAATTCTTGCTCACCATAACTCCTGCATCCAATAAGTCTCGTCCCCTGACGATTGCACCAATATGAAGTTCTTTCCCACATGGTCCTTCCTCCCGGTTACGATTGCGATATAATAAAACAACCCCCTTTCCGGACCTATCGGGATTATATGTTATATCTAAAAGGTTTTCGGGTCCAAGTTTATGGTCCCACTCCCGTGTACTCCCTTCCCGGTTGCGATTGCAATATGGAAAGCCCCGGCTGGATGCGATATTTTATAAAGTGTTCTTGATAAAGTCTCAGGTCTAGCACGTCGGCAAAACACTATGGAAAATGGTTAAGAACCCCTCTCCCTGTTGCGATTGTGATATATAATCGGCTCGGATAAATGGCCTAGATCTAATCAATCTGGATCAAACAGGTCATATCGACGACTCATACTTCTCCCCGTTGGTCAATATCAGTTCATTTTTTCATGCCCTCACCGGTGATTTCTCGTTGTCTTTCATATAATTTCTTAGCTGAAAGACCCGAACTCCATTCATAGAGCACCAGATCACTTATTTCACCATCGCTCAAACAGAATGCAGAAAAAGTGGAATAGCAGTGCAATTCATCAACCAGCAAGATTAACATAAGTGTTTATTCGAGGCCTCAGTTACACTAGAATGCCCAGAACAACACCAAAACTCAACCATATTATATTTTTAGTAGTTTTGATCTATTTTTAAGAATTTTTGTAACAAATTTTAAAATCTTTCAAGGTATTTTTTTGTAAACCATTGTATAAATACTTCATATTTCGAAGTATTAGGGGTTGCACATTAGAGAGTGAAAGACTTGGAGCTTTTATTCATCAGCTTTTTACAGGGAATCAAAGCCAATTGCATCTATTATTTAGGAATTATTGTGGTATGAGTTTGTGACAATGTTTTTCTTCTGTTAATATCTTATATGAATGATAATTTCATCTCCTTTCCATATCTATGCTTTTTAGTGATTTTCCTAAGAGGTTTTAAACAGAATTCTTAAGCTTAATCTCTATTTTGTTAGGTTTTTCATGGTTATGTTATATATCTTCTGATAAATGAATTCATGCTTGCCATGCTCATTTTCAATCTTTTCTTTTCCACCCTACACTACATCGATAAAACCCCAAAGTTATCACAAAAGAATACCTACCCTACTCCTCTTTCTCTTGCAACTGAAACCTTTGAGACATGACCTAGTTCCTTGATTTTGACTCCTGGTCCAACAAAACTCCAAATTTCAAAACCCTGGAGCTGAACATACCTAGCCTAATATATTTTTCCTACTCGAGTCATATTTGGTTGTGAGCTTTATAGAGAGAGCCTTCTCTGGTTTAGCAAGGCTAGTTGTTGAACCCTAAATGGTTTGAGGTTACCTCCGTCAATCTCATTTCTCAGCCTTGGGACATTGTGGAGGATAACAGTGTCCAAACATTCATTAAGGTATATTTTTCAAACTTGGATGTGAGTCTACTTATGATCTTGTTACGCAAATGGATGCATTGGAAATTCTGGTATACTTGAGAGAATAACTTATTTTTATGCAATAAAGTAGGATAGAATAGAAAAATAATAAATAAGTAGAATGAGTTCACAATAAAACTTGCATAATAATTTTGGTTCAAAGTCTCATGAATAATTATTCAAATCATCGTTCAATATTCATTTGGAATGATTTTATGGAAAAATGCAATAAGAAAGATCCTATTTTGGGTAACCAAATAGGATCATTTTCAAAGCATGTTTTTTAAAAAATAATCTCTTGAAATCTAGTTTTAAATCCATTTTGAAATTTTCAATTTGGATCATAAATAAAACGATATGATCAAAATAAACACTAGATCACAAGAAAATTTTTGAAGACAGAACTAGTAAAGTATTGATTCGAGCGGTTTAATGGAAACATTTTTACATGATATGTACATAGCCCTTAGAATCTAGTTTCCAAATCAGTTTGAATCACCTCAATCTGACATCATATGAAAAAGTTATGCTCAAAATACTCATTGCTTGGCAAAACATCTACATGGTGACAATTTTAAGTTTTGACTGTTCATTGGCATATTTAACATATCAAATCATCTTTTTTTCAAAACCTGTTCCTAAGAGAGATAGATATGAAACTTTATTTTATGATGAATTTGAATCATCTCATTTGGAGGTCAAATGAAAATATGCCACATTTAGTGATTGCATGTCTTCAAATTAGCATAGTGAAACTATGTCTCCTAGGTCTGTTCATCAGCAATTTTGTGATATCAAACCTAGGTATTTTAAAAAACTTGTTTCTATTGAATAGAAAAAAATTAATCTTCTTTAATCTCCAAGTGTAATTACATTGATCCGATATTTAACGAAAATGTTACACTCCAAATAGTGATTGTTGGTCTATTAAAAAAAAACACAAGCAACTCTATCAAACATGGTACTCCTCATTATTTTTAGCATATCATTTTAAACCATGTTGAAAACTTGTTTATACTGGAAGTAGTCATATTAATTCACTTCAACATTGATTTGGAGTCACTCTAATTGGACATAAAACGATTGTTTTGTGAACAAAATACCGCTAGGAGGTCTAGGTTGGCCACCATTCTTCAAGGGGTAAACAAATGCATTTTCTTTGTATATCATCTTTGGACTTGTTTTTAAGAATTGTTTGTAATTATTTTACTTTTTTCTTGGAAGAAAAGAGACTGTACACCTCTCTTTCTCCATCATCTAATATTGTACTGCAGAAAAGTGTTATGTTTTTGCAAGTCCCGGGAATATTTGAGGAGTCAACTCCATGGATGAAGGATTCTCAAAGTCAATCTTTAAAAATTCATATATAAGAATATGAAATGAAAATATTCAAGTCAAAGCAAAGTGCAATTCACAGGATGTTGAATTCATACAAATAAATTCAAACTCGTGAGGCTTGCTTTAGTTGTTGACCAACAACACCAACAAACCTACAAGATGGATTGAGATCAAGGAAAAAGACATGAAGTTAATCATCAGAAGAAGAAGTCAAGTGTTGTACCATGACAAGTCACATCCATTGCCAAAGAAGTCTTTCATAAGCCATATTGTTAATGATTTCATTCATTTACCATATTGTATGCTAAGCTTCACAATCATTCAAATCTACCATGTTGAAGTCCATATCTATTATCTATATACCCATCTACTCCTGGATAAAGATTTCAACCTATCTTACTTTGATAAGATTTTCATACTTCCCTACACCATTATACCCCACCTCCATCCAGAAAATAAAAATAAAAATAATAATAAAAAGGTTTGGTTGTGAAAGTCCAGATTCCTGACACAATACAAACTTGAATTCATAATAAAAAACCAATTTATTTGGCTAATGTGAATTCTACTTTATGTTTTCAAAGTGATTTCATTAAATTTTTGTCTAATATCTTCTCCAAATTTCAGACTTGAGGACAAGTCTCAAAACAAACAAGGGGGAAGACAAAATAAAACACATGCATTTGTTTTCAAAAGGTGAGCAATTCAACAAACTACTCCACTTGATATGGAAGCAACTCAAAATGTAAAAAACTTCTTAAAATTGTAAATTTTACGTCAGTAGGGACCTAAAAATTCAACATTAAAATCTGCTAGAAGGAACCTGAACATGAGCAGCGTCACATGAGAAACATTACAGAAGGACCTGAACATATATGAGTCAAATATTATTTCTTAAAGGGACCTGAGGATCAACATAAAAAATTATATCATAATGGACCTGTATACAAAGAAAAACCAATCAAGTTCATCAATCAGTTTACTATTCAAGATTCATCATTAGAAGGGACCTGTACTCAATCAAGTTTATTATTCAAGATTCATCATCAGAAGGGACATGTATTCAATCAAGTTTACTATTCAAGATTCATCATCAGAAGGGACTTGTACTCAATCAAGATTCACTATTCAATATCAGCATCAACTGAGGGACCTACTTAATCAAGGAAAGTACCGTAAGCTATAAATTTATTTTTAATACCTTTTAATTTTGAAAAGAATTCTTAGCTTAGGATACTATTTAAACCTTAATGTATAAGAGTGCAAACGCTTCATCCCATATACATACCAAAATTTCTTTGTTCATAAAACCCTTGTTGGCATTATGATTCTGGTTTGGCTCTATGGTACAGGTGTTGTACTTGATGACAACTCACTCATGTGGCAGATCTCAGTTCAGGCACTCAAAATCATGGAAAACGAGATACCCACAGGTGATCCTATGAGAAGCTGCGGACCCGCAGGTACGCCGACCAAGAAGTGCAGACATACACGCAGGTGCTCCGTTCAGAAGGTGCGAACCCCAGTTTCACTCTCTCCAATGCAGAAAAGCGTGTGCACGTGGGAATCTTTATGAATGGTCCATGGTATTTAGCCCGACATATTTGATCCTATGGTTTTGGTCCGTGGTTTTGCATCTAAAAATATTGATCCAAGGTATTGGGTTCATGGTATTGTTTTATTATGGTTTTGGACCGTGGTATTGTGAAAGGCTTGCCTATAAAAAGGAAAGAAGATCTCTTGGCTACACACTTGTGAAATTTGAATATCTTAAGATCTGAAATTTTGGGTGATTGGTTTTTAAAAAGATAGATCTAAATCAAGGAGAAAACTTAAGGCGAATCTATTGATAGGTCGTGATCTCTCGGGCGCATGAACAGATCTGTGGATCTGACTGACTGTGGCACATTGGAGGACTATTGATTTGGCCCTAATCAGAAGTTCGCAGGCAATCCACAGCATGAGTGCGGGGGTACACAGCACAAGAGAAAGTGCAGTGCAGGGGTACGTAGCTCAGAAGAAGGCACAGTGCGGGGTACACAGCGAAGAAGAAGGTGCAGCGTGTCGGGTACGCAGAGAAGCAGAGGTACAGTGCGAGTTATGCAGCACAAAAGAAGACACAGTGCAGAGGTACGCTGTCAGACAGACAGTGCAGGTGCAGATCTAAGCAGAAGTACGCAGAGCACAAGAAATATCAGGTGTGGATCTGCGCAGTTTAGACACAAAAGAGATGCGGATATCCACAGGTTTATATTGGTCAAGTTGCAAACTTTTCTTTGAAGTATTTGTTGGTTTCCTTTTATCTATTTGCTGCAGAGTTTTGGGTTTAGTTTATTGGTATTGCCTTTCTGTTTACAACATTTTGAGAAATTGGATGATTCATTGGTTGATTGTATAAGGAATTTGGTTGATTCATATGTACTTGTTGATTATTTGATGTCCATGGATCCAGTTTGAAAATTCATGAAACGTGGAAGTAAAAAGAGCAAAGGGGGTTGTAGCTCCCTTCTAGGAGAGATTGGAAAACGAGAGAGGGTTGTAGCTCTCTGCAGGTTGCAGCCTGCGTACTAGTAAAGGACTACACCAGTACAAAATCATTGTAAAAGAAGTTTCTAATTGAAAGAAGATAGAGACATATTGCAGCAGGTGGTTTTCACCCACATTGGGTTTCCACCTTATATCTGGTCTTCCTTGGTGTGATTATCTGTCTTTCTTGTTCTTGCTCATTGTTATATGGTACTGACATACACACTAATGATCAATATCTGAAGAATAAATTAAAGTATAAATCTGGAAGGTATATTGAAAATAATTTGATAATACTGATTCACCCCCCCCTCTCAGTATTATTTCCAACAACCCTATATCCCTCTTTTATAAAAACCTTCCACCTTACTACCTATTCAAGTCATGTCTATTTGCCTACAAATCTTCTCTACAAAAAAAGCAAGCATTGGTTAGTGTCATAAAAAGAAGAACAAAGGAGAAAAACAAATTATGACAAAAAGGACTTTGCAAAGATCAAAGTAATCACTAAATGGAATGTGGTTTTGATGGATATGAATATGCAATGAAAGGTGCATGAATATGAATAAAATGGAATCCATTAAATGTATGCAATGGTGAAATGGTGGGCACATATAAATCAAACACCTTTGAAAAAGGCATATGTATAAAGGGCGCATGAAATTGCAAACAAACCATAGCAAAGATCGACATAGGAAAATAAATTTTGAAATCGATGAGGATGCAAAGGATACAAAATGACAAAAAGGGAGAATGGACAAGTCTTTAAGCCACGGTGAAAAAAATTCAAAACACAGCACAAACACAAAACCCGTTCAAACGTTCATCACCCACGCAAAGCAGAGAAGCAAATAGTGAGAGTAAAGTTCAACAAAGACAGAGAACAACGTTCAGCACCTTCACACAAGGAGAAGAAAGGAGTTCAACACCACGTAGAAAATCAACGTTCAGTGCCTTCATTTAGGGAGAATAAAGGAATTCAACAAATAATTGTGCCCCAGCTCAGGTAGGAAACCCAATCCAGAGAGAAAAAACTAGAAATGGACTTTGAAATGGATACAAAGGAATGATTTGTTTAGGGTATGCGTAGATCTTAATACCAAAAATCTCGACAAAGAGCCAGAAGAGAATGATGTGTTTTCATTAATTATAACCCTGCAAACTAAACGTTGAAATCTCCATTCAAATCTCGTGAATTCTGCAGAGATTACAAGTTGAGTTTGATTAGGAGTGAAATGCAGGCAGTTCGTTTTTTTTTTATGGTGATATCCAAAGTCTAAGATTGACATTTAAATACTGACAGTGTAGGTAAACACAAATTCCAGTTGACGGTGTGATTTAACTCCAAGCTATCAAATGTTTTGGTGACAATTTGAGTTTACAACTGCGTGGTGGCATCATAAGTTCGAGTTAAAGCTCCAGGTGTGTGATTGTCAACACCAAAACTCCAATCACATTAATTAACCTCATAAACAAATCTGAAGTGCATAGTGACAGTTGTAGAACACCCAGAAAATTGATTTCTTTCCTACATACGATTTATGAAGAGGCAGTGTATGGTAATGCTAATTAAAAGTTGAAGGCAGAGATGAGGAGATGAGTGCATACATTTGAAAATAGTTTTTCAAATTTGTAATTGTCAGGCCTGTAGGTGTCTAGAATTCGATTTATAAAGAGGGTATTGACCAGAAGAGTGTGTTCGGAGGCATTTTGACACTAGGTGTTTTTAGAAAAGTGTTTTCAAAGCATTGAAAGGGAGCCTTCTCTCCAGCAAAGACATAGGTGAAATCTCAGAGTTTTTATTTTCTCATCACAGAAGGTGTCCAACAGTCAAAAACATCCAGATCAGGGCTTGAGAACAAAAAGAACAAAAACATCCAGACTTCAATATGGGGAGTAGGATTGAAGCCACTAGATTTCAATTGGAATAAAGAAGCAATAGAAAAACTCTACCAGGCATGCCTATTAAAGGTTTTTAAGAAATTTTAATGTGCATAATGGAAAATTCACAGAGGATTTTGTAGCTAATTTTGATAATGAAAAAAATCAGAGTAGGAGACATTCTTGTTTCCATTACTCCATAATATATTGCTCAAGCTACAAATAAGCCTATGATAGGAGAAAAATATCATAAGGGATGATACTTCAAAGAAAAGGGATGGAATTACTTTCTAGAAATGTCAAGAAAGGGTACATTTGACAAATCTAAGGGGATCCCAAGGGAGTGGCTTAAAGAGCCATGCACTAAGTTGGTAAAGGACAGGACGACATTGATATACTTTTTCAAGCAACTCAGCTGAAATCTTCTACATCAGGGGGCAGATCCACAGACTGAACAACAAGGTGGTCAGCATGCACAGGCATAAGATCAAAGAGACAAAGACAAGCATGAGGGCATGCTTGAGAATCAGCAAGGGGAAGATGTTGGCCCTGAATTTTGACCATTTTTCACCATGCATAATCCATCTATCTATCATCCCTTACCACCATATCATGGTCATATTTGCCATATTTTTGTCTCTTATTTCACATTAAGGTAAAATAAATGTCTTTTAAATTTTAGATATTTTAGTAAAATTTGGGTATTAAAAATTTTCTTTGGCAAAAACAAAATTTCCCATAATGGCTCCATTCGAGTTGTATGTGCAGGACACCTCGGCACAAACTAAAGATATATTCGAAAAGTACAGGAACCAAGGATGAGTAGACTCTTATTGGTACACTGCAAATGAGTAAAAACAGACTCGGTCAAAGCTGGTCAAACTTGACCAGTCACTCAGTAAATCCCTAATTTAGGGGAAATTTTGTGATTTTGTAGAAACTTCCCATGTTTTGTGCAACAAAGGGATGGATTCGACCCTATTAGCTAGGATATGAATTTCATTGGTTTTTATACACATTATAGTTGATTTAGTTATACTTTTAGCTTATTTAAGCACAACAACTAAAAAATATGGACATGTATATTATTATTATCATTGTGATTAATCCCTTATGGAATACATTTAAATACTTGCTCTATATTTTTTATGCTTCATTGTTGTGGGGTTTGAATGATGAATTGCTGCAACTGATTGTTTTAGAGGTGTACCAAGCAAAGGTGGATGACCCCCATTCTAAGCTAAGTACATTGTTTTGTGAATTAATGTGCATAATTGTGAATATTATCATTTTAGTTTTATGCATAATCTCTTGTGAATATTTTCATGCCCATTTAGATTTTGGAATTGATCTCTTTTCAATTACTAGTTTGAGTAAGGAAGGACAACCCAGGTCTCCAAGTTGGAGCCTCTTCCTTGTGAACTAAGAATTGGACTGAAATCTCTTTCTATACATTGATCTTTTCTTACTTTCTTAAATCAGTTTCTTTCTTAAATCAAGTGTTATGTTTTATGGTGGAATTGGTTTTGTTGGAATACGAATGATGAGGAAGGACAACCAGTACCTCTAAGTTAGAGTCTCTTCCTTGTTGGCTATACTCCACATAAAATCATTGCACATTTGCTTGTAGATCATAATTTCAATGTTTTCTTTACAATCAGTGATTTACATTTGTAATATGCATTTCCATTAATTTCCTATAAACAACTACTTCCTACATTAGTTAAATCGAAGTTCCATATACCTTGGCGTGCTTCTAAGTTTACCATCCCGAATTAATATTAAAATATATGCTCCAATTCAACTCTATAGATTAAACTGACATATCCTATAGGCCTTAGAAGAGTTATTGTAGTCCACAAATGTTCCCTTCATGCCAAATGGATCTAGCTTCTTTCTTGTGTCCTTAGGTATATGTATATAGACAGGAAAACCAAAAATTTGGAGATGATCTATGGTTTGTTTCTTCCCAATGAAAACCTCTTCGGGAGTCTTGTTATCTAGATACTTGTGGGGAATTCGATTTTGTATGTATACAGTCGATTTTGTATCTTCACCCCACATAAATTTCAGTGAATCTTGATCACATAACATTGCTTTTACGCTTTCTTTAATGGATCGATTCTTTCGTTATACAACTCCATTTTCTTTGGAATTATATGGGACTATCATCTCCCTCTTAATCCAAAACTCCTTATAGAAAGATATGATTTCCTTGGATGTATATTCTCCTCCATTATCGGATCTTAATATCTTGATTCTTCTTTATGTAAGGTTCTCTACTTCACCTTTGAATTCTTGAAATTTAGTAAATACTTCATCCTTGGATTTCATTAAGTAAACCCAAGTCTTCCTTGAATGATCATCTATAAATGTGACATAATATAGATGACCTCCAAGTCATTTAGGAGTCATAGGACCACAGACAACTTAATGAATAAGATCCAATATTTCTTTTGACCGTTAATAACTTCTTCCAAATGGTCTATTGGTGTTCTTACCCAATACACATCCCTTGCATACTCCTTCGTGATCTTCTTTCAGTTCAGGGATTCCATCTACTATAGATATTAGAGTTGGAAGAATTTTGAAATGGAGATGATCAAATATTCTATGCCAAATTTCACATGGGTTGATTTCAATGTGAACTAAGGCTTGAGCAAGAGGGGACAACACCCTGTAAAGTCTTCCTTCATGAATCCCAATTACTCTAGAATTTTCTATACTTGAGTTTTTACCCCATACTACAAATTTTCCATCAATGAAAGCCACTCTATCACCTTTATCTTCTAAGCTTGAGATGGAGATTAATTTATTATGCAAACCTGGAACAAATAGGATGTGATTGAGATGAATAGCGCCTCCATTCTCCAGCTTTATTGAGGTTGATCTAATTCATTTCATGGGATATCTCTTATTATCTCCAAGCTCTACGGAGTAAGAAGAGTTTATTTTTTACAATGTTTTTAGTTGCTTGTGATGCCTGGTCATGTGCCTGGATGCTCCACTATTGAATACCCAAATGTTCTCATATTGAAATGTGCCAAAGATTAATGAGAAGAGCCCTTCATCATTTGTCTTGGTTACTTTCTTCTTTGGAGTAAATAGGAGATTTCATGCTTCTTTGATACCCTTCTTCAGATGACTTGCAATCTTTGAACACTTCTTTAGAAACATCTTCAACGTAGTAGAGATCTTCATAATTCTCTCTGCCAACCTTAGCTTTGATAACATGTTAAGAAATCTATAGGGCAATGATTAGAGTGATTTATATTCTCTTGATAATTGTTTGTGACGTATTTTTACTTTTTCTTACTTATTAGCTTCTTTACTTATTATTATGTTTGTATATCATCAAACAGCTAACAAAAACAAGAAGAACAAAAACACAGAATATAGGTTGCAAGCCAGGGCCAAAACCTCTCCACTTGAGAGGAAAACCGGCAAATTTCCTCTTCCTTATAGATTATTCAATTGACGAATTCCAAGACCTATAGACCAAGACAGATACCCTCCAAGACCAAGTCCAACCCTTCTGGATGATGTGTTTTCCTTGTTAAAGTCAAACCCAATCAAATATCTTCTAGTAGCACATCTTCGACCCCCAACTGCAAAATTTACACCATCACTTGGCTTTATCTTCCTTCTGGAGCTTAATGATGGCTTATTGCGACCTTTGCTTGACCTTATTTCCTTTCCTTCTTCAAGATATAACATGTAAAGAAAACCTTAGATCAACTACAGAAACAACCTTCCTTCGCACGTGTGAGAGAGAAATAACCCAAAGGCAATTCTCCTTTGTCCTCTTCCTTCTTTGTTGCATTCTTCTTCGTCCTCCCTTGCTTGAATGAGTTAGTGATGAATGTGATCCAAGGAGGTCGAGTTTCCTCCTTTATATAGGCTTCTCAAGGTGGATGTTGCTCATTAAAATTAGGTCGACTTGCTTGCTGCCAGGCTGACTTGGTCTTGAAGGGTATTTTGACACTTTTAAGGACAAAAATATTTTTCTTTACAAGTTACGATGTGCCCGATGGGGTCTTCAACTTATGACAATGACTCTTTTGACCTTTTCACCCATGACCAACCCTAGAAGCACTCAATGGGTGCTTGACCTATAAAATAAAAGACCTTGAGCATGAAACCTATAATCCAAAAATAATAATAATAATTTTCTTTCATTTTACAATTCACAAGAATCAAAAGTACATTTCATATTTATGAAGACTAAACCTAGTTACATATTTTCAATAGGAACCAAGTGGGTGTTCAAAAATAAAATGAATGAATATGCACAGATCATCAAAAATAAAGCGAGGTTGGTATGCAAAGGATACTCACAAGTTGAAGGAATTCACTTTGAAGAAACATTCGCTCATGTATCCTGATTAGAAGCTATAAGGATGTTATTGGAATTTTCTTGTTCAAAAGGTTTCAAAGTTTATCAAATGGATGTAAAATCAGCATTTCTAAATGGTGACCTAAGGAAAGAAGTTTACATGGAACAACCAGAAGGGTTTGATCTAGCAAAAGGAAAAGACTTTGTTTGTAAATTAAAGAAATCCTTTTATGGTTTAAAACAAGCTCCTAGAGCTTGGTATGCGAGATTAGATAATTATTTACAACAAGAAGGTTTGAAAAAGGGGGTAGTTGGAAGCAATCTTTACATGAACATAGACAAAGACTTATTGCTAATTACACTTGCATATGTTGATGATCTAATTTTTGCCAGTAATAATGATAGGATGAGTCATAAATTTTCTCAAAACATGTCTAAGGAATTTGAGATGTCTATGATTGGTGAGTTATCTTACTTCCTTGGACTTCAAGTAACCCAAACTAAAGAAGGCATGTTCATATCCCAAGAAAAATATCTTAACGACATGCTTAAGCGATATGGGATGGAGGAGTGTGTTATTGTGAGCACACCTATGACTAAAGATTGCAAATTAAGTAAATATGATGAATCCTCTTCGGTAGATGCTACGCTTTATAGATCAATGATTGGATCCCTTCTTTATTTAACGACTTCATGACCAGATATTATGCAGGCAGTAGGAATGGTGGCAAGATTTCAGTCAGCCCCCAAGCAAACCCATTTGATGGTTGTACAACGAATCCTCAGATATTTGAAAGGTACTCTTGATTTTGGCCTATGATATCCTAAAAGCAAAACTCTTACTTTGGCAGCATACACTGATGCAGATTGGGAAGGAAGCGTAGACGATCAAAAAAGTACTAGTGGAAATGCATTCTTCATGGAATATTATCGTGTACCTTAGCTCAGCAAAAAGAAACAATCTATATCTCTTTCTACAACCGAAGACGAATACATAGTTGTTGTAGATTATTGTACACAAATATTATGGATGAAGGAAGCTCTGAAAGATGTCAACATAGAAACTAATCAACCAATCACTATTTATTGTGACAAAACTAGCACCATCAGTCTTTCAAATAATCTAGTGATGCATTCAAAGACAAAACATATCCCAATCAAATATCATTTTCTCCAAGAATTAGTTGCAGAACAAAACGTCAGATTGGAATATGTCAATACAAAGGAACAAATTACAAATATTTTCACCAAGCCCCTACCACAAGAAGCATTTGAATATCTTCACCAAAAGATGGGGTTCATCTCTCTTGCATCCCATTCAAGCAACACATTGACAAGGGGATAAGCACCATGACATGGGGAGCATAATATGAAGGAGTTGCCATTGATGTCAAAGGGGGAGAAAATGTTGAAAGAAGAAAAGTATTGCCATTAATTACAAAGTGGGAGATTGTTGGATAAGGTTTTCATTGATGTCAAGACTAACCCTAATCCTTGAGCCCTAGCTCTATCAAACCCTAATCCTATTCTAAGAAATCCTAACAATAATCATTGTTCCCTACAAAAATCCTATGAACAATTTTCCAATTCCTAGATTCCTAAACCCTAATTCCTGAATTCCATAATCCCTGTTTACTTTACACATAAAAAACCTAATTTATATCCCTCTTTACTTGACACAATGATGAAACTCTTGACCGTAAACATCTCCCTACCTCCTATAAAACAAATCCTCTTCATATTCCCATATGTGTTTGCTGGAAAACATGATATCAAATAAAAATTTAAAAAATACTCCTAAGCCACAGGTCAGCTTCAACACCTTCAAAGTTGGCTCATTAAATCCACTGACATGTCTATTCGCATAAGCTAATCACTATATATTAGCAGTAAGGTCACTCCAATTGAACATTTGAAAATAAGTATTGAATTCGGTGAAGCATAGGATAAGTTCACATCTCATGAACTAACAGGAAAGCAGGATACCTATAAAAGTTTCAGACCAAGTGCATAGTTTTTCTATGCGATTTTGTGGGGAATATTTTATAACTTCTTAAATCACTTGCAGATTTTCCGACCTATGGTTTATTTTGAACAAAGGATTTATTTTGAAGCATCTTGAACAAAGGATTGGAGTCCTCAAGGTAGGAGCCTTGGAACAATTTTTTTTAGTTAGGAGCCTGAACTTTTAAAGGATTGAAGTCCTCAAGGTAGGAGCCTTGGAACAATTTTTTCAAGTAAGAGCCTGAACTTTTTATTAAAGGATTTGAGTTCTCAAAGTTGGAGCTTTGAAACATAATTATTACAAGTTGGAGCTTGTAACTTTTGTAAAAGAGGATTGGTGTCCTCAACAATTTGTCAAGAAAATTATTTTATTTTGCTTCTAATCTTATGGTTCATTTTGTGAAAAAAAATCTTAACCAGCTAAAATAACAATTGTAAAAGAAATATTGATTCACCTCCCTCTCAGTATTTCCAACACTCACAACTTCTTCAAATTTTTCTTCAAGGACTCGCAATCCATTATGTCACAACCTCAACGGGGATTTCACCAGGCTCGTACCATACTTTCAATCAACTCCCTCTTACACCAAACAAAGAGGACCTTAATGCTTGTCCAAAATGCATCATCAACTCATAGCAAAAAAGTCACGAGCTCTTCTTTAGTAGATTTGAATTAGCATTAATCTTCAAGACTTCAATCCATGTTAATCATGGAAGTCACATAGATCAAGAACATGTTTCAATTAGGTTGATTTTGTTTGCTCTCCTCTGAGCCCAAAGCTCATCCAATCACGAGTTGTCTTATCACATTGTTCTTCCATCTATTCAACGGTTGCCATAGCCTTGACATACTTCATTATGTACCAACAATCCTCACTAGAAGGCCAAGGAAGAACAAATACAACCAAGCAAGATGTACAAAGACAAGAAACTCATAATGAAACAATAATAGAAACAATCAAGAAAGTACTTATCTCTTGAGAGTGTGTTAGCTCCCTCTTGATCTTAGCTTTCTTAGATTCAATCAACCTCATTCCACTAATTAAGAAGTTAATCTCGTCCACATCGTGATCATTATTAATGACTCTGTATCATCAAGGATTCCACATAATCATCATCAAAGGTTCCACATTGTCAAGGAGTCCACATCATCAAGTATATATGGTCATCAAGAAATCCACATCATCAAAGACATCAAAGAGTCCATATCACACCATCAAGGACATCAAAGAGTCCATATCATCATCAAGAACATCAAAGAGTCCACATCATCAACATTATGAAGTCCACATCATCAAGGAGTTCAAATCATCATTAAGAAGTCCATATTATCAAGATTAAGAAGTCCACATCATTAAGTAGTCCATCATCCATATCATCATTGAAAAGTTAACCTTGTTTATATCATCATCAAGGATTACACATCATTAGTGATGATAAAAGAAATACAATAAATATAAGATACTTATATTTTGAGAACATGATAGTTCCCTCTTAATATTTTAGCCTTCTTACGTCCAACCTAAAAATATACCTCATCATCAAGATGTCAAATCTTCTAGGAGCTAAGGGTTTCTTATTAAGCGGAAGAAATTAATCCCTAGACTTTCATCACCAACCCTAAATAGGGTTATCAAATGACTAGCTAGGGTTTTGACTCCAAACCCTACTAATCTTTAGGATTTACAAACCCATTCATTCGTGTATTCAATTTCATCATTCTTGACGATCATGAGTAATCCGTCCTAGGATTTGATTATAAACCTTCGGTCATTCTTCTCTCAAACCCTTAATAGGGTTTTTTCAAATCATTTCAATCTTCCAAACCCTAGGATTTGCAATCTCGGCAAATTTCAAATCCATCAGAAACAATTTGACAATGAAGTATCTGATGATGATTTGTTGTGATTATGATACATATATGTTTGAGAACATGATATAGTTTGATTTCATGATCAAATTATTTTGTTGATGCATGATAGTATCATGATAAACATATTGGTGTCTTTAATAATGATGATTGAAGAGGTTTCCTATTCAGAGGGAGAAACTCTCCACGAGATCCCAACACCTATTATTGTTTGCAGTAAATGAATGGAAGACTCTTCATTATTGACGCAAGGTTTCTGGACACGAATAAGATGATCATCTGGTGTTGTTAGTTTTGGAAAGTTTTGGTCCGAGCAGAGAGAGTTTCTCCTAGTCCAAGCCCCAGTCGTTGAGCGAAGGGCTCAAGGGTACAGTTATAGACCTCCCAGCTGCACAAAAGAAGGCCTAGTGGTGCGACTGAGCCTGCAGGATACAAAAATCTAAAACCTTATGCATGAAACAAGGAATGCATGATAGAAATTTCTATGGATAAAAAAAGAACAGTAAGATCTACATAATGTTTTGACTTGTTGAAGGGATTAGAATGAAGGTTGTTTGATAGAAGGAAATCTCTAGAACATGAAAATTTCACCACTGAAATCTTATTGCAGCAACTGGTATTATTTCTTCTAATAATTAATTAAATTAGCAATTTATTGCTACGACGACAATGAAATAATTGTTGAAGGAAGTGTAACTAGGTTCGGTCTTCATAAATGTACTTTTGATATGTGTACTTATTCAAGAAAAAAATTATTATTTTTATAATATATGTCAATGAGTTTCTTGCTCATTGAAATAGGTCTAGCGCATGTCAAAGTGTTATAGGTGAGTCAAATAGTCAAAAGAAAATGTTGAATGCCTTAAGGGCATGTTACACCATGTATAAATATATATTTAACTCAAAGGGATAACCTCCAAGAAAATTCAAGTCTACTCCTATGCAATGGCATCATCAAAATCTTCTTCAAGCATGCTACACCACCATGGAAATTATCTGAATTATGCTCAAAAAATAATCCTCCAAGCAGCCCTCAAAGTCGACCTACAATTAAGATGACTAGTCAATCTAAATCGGGGGACGGTCCTCTATTTATAGAGGTTGTCCACTCCAAATATAACGCACTCATTCAACTCTGAAATCCACAAGGAGAAGAAGGAGAAGAGGAACAAAGGAAGTTGAGGAAAAGGGTCTACTAGGGCAGCGAATTAAGGAGGAAGAACAATGAAGTTTGAGGGACTGTTTTCTAGGGTAAACACAATCCTACGTGCAAGAAAAGGAGGGTTTTTTGTGTACATATCAGCAGCAATATAACAATACCATACTTCTCATTGTTTTGGCTTACAACTTAGACCTATAAGGCCTCTCATTGAAGTGAAGATGGGACTCTCACATATGAAGGAGAAAGGAACCAAATACACCACAAATCCTTCCACACATGTGAGAATTTAGGGCTTCAAAGCTGCCACTTCAAGTCTGCAATCCTTTATGAAGAATAAGCTCGATTGGTGAAAAGAAGAAAAGCATCATCCTATGTGAGTAGGTGCACTTATGATCAAGAAGAAACATCTCTTCTAGACCTAGTACAAGAGAACCTATCACCAAGGAGTAAGAGAACAAAGTGTCGGAAGAAGGACGACGAAGTGCCGGAGAACAAAGTGTCAGAAGAAGTGTCGAGGAATAAGGTGCAAAAAGAAGGAAAGACTTGACTTTTTCTTGGAGGATACTCTTGTCATGGGTCTAGGGTTTGGCATTGATCAGTAGAAGCTTCAATAAGAGAAATTCACTAAAGGGTTTTCCTCTCAAGAGAAGAGAGGTTTTGGCCTTGACAGAGAGCCACTATCTTCTGTTCTTATTCTTATGTTTTGGTATCAATTTGATGAAGTACACACACATGCATTAATAAGAAGAAGAAGAAGAGGATTAAGCTAATAAGGAAAAGTAAACATACTCCACAAATTGTTATCAAGTAACGAAGAATCACACTACACTACTTTGCCCTAGATTCTTCAACATGGTATCGGAGCTAAGGTGACACATCAAGGAAATGGAAACTCAAGAACACTCATCAAGGAAAAGCATCTAAAAGTTGAAGCATCAAGCGTAGAAGTCTCAATCACTACAAGAACAAGAAGGGTCTACAATCCATCATTCATCAAGGAGGTCTACAAATATAGAAGAAGAGCCTTACATAAAGGCACCTACAAAGAAGAGCAGATTGAAGCAGGACCTACATCAAGCTACAAGTCTTCAAGCAAATCTCATCATCAAGCAATTCCACTTGGAGAAAGCAACTTGAAGAACATCAAGATCCAGGGAAGACAAGCCATCAAGCCTTCAAGAAGGAAGCAAATCCATTACATCTCAAAATCTATCAAGTACATGTCCCCTTCTGAATATACATCAATATATTTTTGCAAGGAAAGCAATAAATTGGTAGGTACCGATAACTTTCTTACATGGAAGAAGAGGAATGATCTACTTCTCAAGGAGAATGAACTCCTAGAACATGTCAAAGGGAATATCGGTATCCCTACTAAGGAACAAACTCGGGCCTTAGCCAAGTACAATAAGGATGATACAAGAGCTCAAAGGATTCTGATAGAATCAATCAAAGACTCTCTCATTCCCTATGTCTCCAAATTTGAGACATCGAAAGAATTTATGATAAGCTAGTAAAGCTATTCTGGGTATCCACAACTGAAGAAGTAATATCTCTAAGGAATGAATTGTACAAGATAAAGATAACAAATGAAGAAATAGCTCCCTACTTCATGAAAAACTTTAAAATGAGAGATCAACTTCAAGAGCTTGGGGAAGTCATGTTTGACAAAGAGATGACAATTGTAGTACTCAATGCTCTACATGAGGAGTGGGGAAACTTCACCTCAAGCATATATGCCAAGAAGGAAGCAACCACTCTCAGTGAAATGTGGTCTCTATGCAAGACAAAGGAATCTAGACTTAAGGCAAAAGAAGATGTGGGATCAAAGGAGAAAGCATTTGCTACCATGGCCAAAAGAAAGGGTAAATTTGGCAAGTTTGGTCCATGAAGAACAAACAACAAAGACATGTCCAAAATCCAATGTTTTGGATGCCAATAATATGGACACTACAAAAGGAATTGTCCTAATCTTAAGAAGGACAACAACAACAACAAAAGAAAGAGGGAAGAAGCTCACATAAGCCAAGAGATGAAAAAAGAAGGAAATAAGAAAAAGAAGGAAGATCCTCTAAATCTCTACTATGACTAGGTCAAACTCTTTACTTCTAGAATTCTTTCAAAATTTTTGAGTACGATAGGAGATGTAGGAATAAAATAATATTGCATAGCTAGAAACATCCTCTATAATATAGAAGCATGATATACATAGAGTTGTAGATACTCATGAAGATGTAGCATTTATAATAAGAACAAAATTCATGGGTAGAAATATCTTCTAGAATATATAAGCATGATAGTTATAGCTCAAAATATTCATGTAGTAGAAGCATACATAGTATACAACCTCATACATGATGAAAGAAAAATTTGATCCTGATTAAGAATCTTAGAAGACCTCCATCATCAAAAAGAAAAGAAACATTTGCAAGGCAAGGATCTTTAAGATCCTATGATGGACTCCAAAAGAAGGTTCATGAACCAAAGCAGATGTCTCATTGGGAATCCCATTCATGGGATTCAAGAAAAGGGATGATATGTAAACAAGCTAACATGAAGCAAGAAGGGCCACACGAAAGGATGATCAAAGGAGAATCAAGATGAGGTATGTATACATCAAATTTTAGTCATGTTATCATTTGTATATTATTGAGTCGTGGGAATAGTTCTATAACATGATCAAGTATGAAAGAATATCTTTCACCAAGAACATGCTCGAAGGCACATACTACAATGCTATAAAGGTCAACAAAAGAATATGCTCACATAAGAAGCGTAAGATTGTTGACTAAGAAGCAAGAAGAAATGCCGACAAGTCCAGAAAGCAAGCAATGAAGGGATGATCTCACAAGAAGCATTAGATGGTTGACCTATCTATCTAAGAAGAAAATGAAGAAAGGGATCAAGAATGTGGAAGAACACCATGATCACCGAAAATCACTATCTAACAAGATACTTTGAAGATATCTCCCGAAAGAAGGAAAGACAACTTTGATAAAGGATAGAGGACCCTTGACACCTATGAAGGCCTTGGAGATATAAAAGGTGAAGATAATTGATTCTACTCTACAATTATGTCGTAATGAATAATCCATCCAACAAAAGAAAAAGAAATGTTGAAGCAATATCAAGATGAAGTCATGATGGGCTACTAGGTCAAAGCATGTAAACATCCATGTACAATGAAGCATCCATGAGAAGAATATTCCAAAGCATGGACAAAATGACAAAAGAGTAGCCAAGATGACAAGAAAACTTGATGTATGACATGAAAGCCACTTTCCTCTAAGAAAGCAATGACATGGAAAACCAGGGAGGAAATTGATCGATGGATGGTGCCCTACCTAGAAGAAGTTCGAACAAACGACTTCATGACATCAAGAAAGGAAGGAGATCAAGCAGTTGAAAGACCCACGAAGAAGAAGTTGTTGATGAAGGAAAGAATCCCAAATTAAGAGGGAGCTCTGACAGGTCCCTGATCAAGAGAGAGTTTTGGATCACCCCTGATTACAAAGGAGTGACAATTGTGTTTTCCATTTCATGGTTCATGTACTAGACCACGACTAACAGTCGTAAGTTTAGATGAAGACCATGAATGGAAATGTAGACACAAGATAGACACAACATGCTTGTCTTCACTTGGAAAGAAAGAATGGGAGGACTAGGCAATCATCTGGCATCTGATACTCTTTGAGGATGTGTAGGCCATTCAATACAAGAGTAGGCAATAGGACCGATATTCTTTGAGGGTTGGGAACCCAATATAAGAATAGTCCTAGAAGATCATAATCGGGGAACACCCGGGTGGTATGTTCGTTGAGAGACAATGATGAAGGTGTCTATAAATCATTGGTCTCGCTAGCATTGTAGCTCATGATCTTGTAGAGAGATGGAGTTGTTAGTCAAGGCCTTGCATTATGACAATGTTTATGGATATGATGCTATAACAGATGGATTGCTAATCTAGTTTCTCTTATGTGAATTCTTCAATATTGATAATATAAAAACACTTTGTAATGTTGTATGAATACCTCCCAAGTTAAGAGGGAGTGTTGAAGGAAGTGTAACTAGGTTCGGTCTTCATAAATGTACTTTTGATATTTGTACTTATTCAAGGAGAGAAATATTATTTTTATAATATATGTCAATGAGTTTCTTTCTCATTGAAATAGTTCTAGCACATGTCAAAGCGCTATAGGTGAGTCAAATAGTCAAATGAAAATGTTGAAGGCCTTAAGGGCATGTTACACCATGTATAAATATATATTTAAGTCAAAGGGATAACCTCCAAGAAAAGTCAAGTCTACTCCTATGCAATGGCATCATCAAAATCTCCTTCAAGCATGCTACACACCATGGAAACTATCCGAAGTCTACTCAAAACATCAACCTCCAAGCAGCCCTCAAAGTCAGCCTACAATTAAGATGACCAGTCGGCCTTCTTGTCAGCCTAAATGGAGAGGCAATCCTCTATTTATAGAGGATTTCCACTCCAAATATAACACACTCATTCATCTCTAAAATCTGCAAGGAGAAGAGGAATGAAGCAAGCTGAGGAAAAGGGTCTACTAGGGCAACGAAGTAAGGATGAAGAATAGTGAAGTTTGAGGGATTGTTTTCTAGGGTAAACACAATCCCACGTGTGAGAAAAGGAGGGTTTTCTGTGTACATATCAGCAACAATATAACAATACCATACTTCTCATTGTTTGGGCTTACAACTTGGACATATAAGGCCTCTCACTAAAGTGAAGAAGTGACTCTCACATACGAAGGAGAAAGGAACCAAATACACCATGAATCCTTCCACACGTGTGAGAATTTAGGGATGCGGAGCTGCCACTTCAAGTCAGCAATCCTACATGAAGAAGAAGCTCGATTGGTGAAAATAAGAAGAGCATCATCCTATGTGAGTAGGTGCACTTAGTATCAAGAAGAAACATCTCTTCTAGAGTTAGTACAAGAGAACCTATCACCAAGGAGTAAGAGAACAAATTGTCAAAAGAAGGAGGGTGAAGTGTTGGAGAACAAAGTGTCGGAAGAAAAGGTGCAAAAAGAAGGAAAGACTTGACTGGTGCTTAGAGGATACTCTTGTCAGAGGTCTATGGTTTTGCATTGATCGATAGAAGCTTCAATAAGAGAAATTCACGAAAGGGTTTTCCTCTCAAGAGAAGAAAGGTTTTGGCCCTGGCGGAGAGCCAATATCTTGTGTTATTGTTCTTATGTTTTGGTAGCAATTTGATGAAGTACACACACATGCATTAATAAGAAAAAGAAGAAGATCAAGCTAATAAGAAAAAGTAAAAAATACTCCACAAATTGTTATCAAGTAACAAAGAATCACACTACACTTCTTTGCCCTAGATTCTTCAACAATAATAGCATTGGAAACTGAGAAATATGCTAGCACACACACATGAAAATTGACACAGTTATTTATTGACAAATGTCTCCAAAAAAACGCGCCTTGGGAAAACCGGTGCAGCAGTTGAGAGTTTTAATTATTAAGTAGCTGTGAGAACTTATGAATACAACTGTATGCCCAAACAGGTAATCCTACTACAAGAAATTTGGCCACAAAAAATTAGTGAGACAAATTTTGTCTCACCCAGCACTGATCCAGCTCCAAAACTAGCTCCGAATGGGCTCCATGAAACTTGTACGCTTTACTTGTAACTACAACTGATCAAGCCATCTACCCAATCCAGCCTCTGATAATGACTCATTGGCCTCTTCCAGAAATTCTCTCGACCTACAGCAACTGAATTGACCCTCTATATGGCCAAATAGAACTCTCCCACTAAAGCTTTTACATCAGTGCTATGTAGCCTCGCTGAGGAAACTCAACCCTCCTGTAGCTGACTCTCGGGAACTGGAAGACTTCCACCAAACTCACTATCTTTGTCCATGTTTGTCTCTACATCCCTTCTCTGGCTCAAACTCTTCTAGCAACTGTTGTTGCTCTCTAGAGAAATCGAACTGCCTAAGGAAATCAATCTCAAGTGTGTTCTACATCAACCCATCGACTTCTTATAATCTTATGTTGCGACTCCAACAGCCAAGATTAAAACTTAATCAAGGACTAAGATCATTTCTCAATCGATTTGTGTGAGTTTTTAGATGATTCACACATTTCTCAATTAATAATTAATTAGCCACTTTTCCTAAGTTTAGACTTAGGAAATATTTAAAAATATGCTAATAATCTAATTGAGACACTTTTAGGTGGAATTTCTAGAAACAATTTATGGGTTATGGAGAACTCCTGCGTTTTAGCCTCTCCACAAATTTTCGAGACTGGATGCTACAAAAAATAACACACTCTTAGCAAGGAAGGTGTTCTAATGTTGCACCATTATTACAACACAATGTCTCTATATCACCGTCTGTCACGTTCCTGATGTCTGGCCACTGTGGCTGACTGCCACTGCCCACCAACCACTGCGCAACTCTAACGTTGCATTTGTGTTCTTGTTGACACTGTTATGTTGTTTCCAATGTTGCATCTACACTTCAACTCCCTCTCATATATTGTTGTTGCTACTGCAACTACTGCAACTGACAAGTATCCTAAATATTGAATCAACTGTCTTTGTGTTGCATCTGACTACTACTAGCCTCTACATTGTCCACTAAGGAATTTTGCTATTGATGACTCTACTACTAAGGCTCCTGCTCTATTGACAACATTGCACTGCACTACTCAGCACTTGACTACCACTAATCTGCAACTTCCATTCGGGTAATCTGACTGCATCAACTGACATTGATCCATCCTACTACTGAATATTGTGGGCCCCTATAAAAAGGTAATGATCCATGAGGAGGACACCTTAAGGATCCTCCCCAACCTCTTTGCAACTCTGGGAATATTTCTCCATATTGCCCCACCTCTCTCCTGGATGTATAGCTTCAAACATAGAAAAATATTCCTCCACCCTAGAGGACAACTTATCTATCTATGTGGATGTTTCCGCCTAGTCTTGCTTCTCCTACTTGTCCTTCTTCCTGAGAGGACACTGTGTAATGTAGTGGCCAAGCTCACCACACTTGAAGCACATGACCTTAGATAGGTCCTTCTTCTTCTTCTCTCATGTCCCTGGTTGGGACCCTTTGATGTTAGTGCCGCATTCTCCTCTTCACCCTTCATGCCCTTGTTGCTACTCCCACTGATGGTGCTCTTTAACAGAGCTCACTTTAACAACTCTTCTTGTAGGTATGACCACATCCTGTCCCATCTAGGCAATGTGTCTGTGCTCAATATACTTTGGAAAAACACCTACCACTCCTCTGAGACATTTTTCAGAGCCAAAAGTACAATCTATGTTGGTTGAGGTGCCTTGCAATGGCTGAAAGTTGATCTTAGACCTCTTGAATTCTGGAGACGAAGGATTTTATGCCTTCACCCTTCATCAACTTGATGCTTCTCAACTTCTCATGTAGGAACATCTTTCGTTGCTCGTAAGTGTTCTGATACAGTTGGACAAGAGCATCTCGCATTTCCTTGGTCATTCCTTTGTCTACCACATGTGAGACTATATGGTCCCAGATTCCATCCCAGATCAATCTCTTCACCTTTGCCATCTCCTTCTTGTACTCCTTGAGTTAATCTGCATCATGGGGTACTACCACGACATTATCCACATAGGCTTTCAGACCATGTTCATCCAACAGGAAGGTCATCCTTTCCTTCTAGATGACAAAGTTGGAGGCTCCCTCCAACCTATCTTGATCTCTAAGCCCAGTTGTGGCCATCTCTAAATTTGGTCGAAAACCTCTCTCTTTCCCTCTACTGAGTTGTTGGATTTGTTATTCGCACTCCTTTATGGAGTGAGGAAGTCTACTCACAACTTTTGGCAATCTGCAACTAGAAAAATGGATTTCTAAAACTCAAAATTCACTGAGAGAAATTTCCCTCGATGTGTGCTCTTTCTCTTCCACCCAGCACTGATTATGCTACTACAAACTACTGCAAAGCCCTTCTGCGCCCAAACAAGGAATCTATGCAGTGAAAATAACTTAGATGTTGTTCCTTCCACCTATTGGAATCACTCAACTGGGAAGCCAAATTTTTATACCAACTTGCACTGAAAAATCAAACTTCCCTGAGCAACTCACACTGCCTGGCTTAGGCTCTATGCAGCCTCTAGAAATTCATCTTGCTACTCCCTCTAAACAACGAATTTTTGTTTCCAAATCTAAGCTTCCCCGTCTGATCAAAATTGCTTTGATACCATGTGAAAATTTCACCACTAAAATCCTATTGCAGCAACCGGTATTATTCCTTTTACCTGTTAATTAAATTAGCAGTTTATTGTTATGGCAACAACAAAATAAACACATTGCAATCTTCACAAAAAGGCTGCAGAAAATAATAGCACCAAAAACTGAGAAATATGCTAATACACACACATGAAAATTGACACGGTTTGTTTTGGACAAATGTCTCCGGAAAAACCAACTTGGGAAAACTGGTGCTACAGCTGAGGATTTTAATTATTAAGCAGTAGTGAGAAATACTTAGTACAAGTAGATGACCAAATTGGCCATCCTACTATAGGAAAATTAGCCACAAAAATTAGCAAGACAGATTTTGTCTCACCTGGCACTGATCCAGCTTCGAAACTGGCTCCAAATGGGCTCCACGAAACCCTTGCGTCAAAGCGGTGCATGCACTTGTATGCTCTTCCTATAACTGCAACTAACCAAGTCATCTACCCAATCCAGCCTCTAAGGATGACTCATTGGCCTCTTTCGGAAATTATTTCAGCCTCAACCACTTAATTGACACTCCATCTAGCCAAATCAAACTTTGCCTCTAAAGCTTTTGGGCCAGCACTGCACAGCCTCACTAAGGAAACTCAACCCTCCTGTAGTTATCTCTTCGAAACTGGAAGACTTCCATTGGACTCACTGCCTTTTCTCCTCCCTGTCTATGCTTCCCTTCTTTGGCTCAAACTCTTCTAACCACTACTGGTGCTCTCTGGAGAAATCGAACTACCCATGGAAATTGATCTATAGTGTGTGTTCTTCATCTACCCATTAACTTCATCTTATAATCTTTTGTTGGGACTCCAGCATCCAAGATTAAAAATTAATCAAGGGCTAAGATCATTTCCCAGTCGATCTGTGTGAGATTATAGATGATTCACACCTTTTTCAATTAATATTGTTTAATTACCCACTTTTCCTAAGTTTAGACTTAGGAAATATTTTAAAATAGACTAATAATCTAAATGAGACACTTCTAGGTGGAATTTCTAGAAACAATTTTTGGATTATGGAGAACTGCTATGTTTTAGCCTCTCCACAAAGTTTTGAGACTAGAACACCTCTGGTGCTACAAAAACTAACATAGAAAATGTGAAGTGACCTACCTTTTGGAATCTACTCTTACTTGTATTGTGGGGCTGAAATCTAGAGAATCATCACTATTAGAATTTGGAAATTGACATGATTATTGCCTTAGGAAAATATCTTTATGTTGTAGAGAATGTGAATGTCTTAACTCATCTTTTGTTCGCAGGGGTCTATAGTATGCATATTAGTATGATAGTTGTTTTGGTTTGATCACTGGAACTAGTATGACAATAAAGGATTGCTCCTTAGTATGCAGTTATTTCTATTATGGTTATTACAAAGATTTCACAATGAATGGATGGCAAAAACTTATATGACTTGTCCTTGATGTATGCATTCATATTTAGTAACATAAATTATCCATATTATTATCATGTGGATGGCTTGATGAAGGTTGGCTTGATATTGGTTGGTTAATGATAGTTGTTGTCATGACCGTTAGACAAGGTTGTAAACTGGCACTTGGGAACTTGGATTGGAAAGTTTAACAATGATATTGGTAGAATCTTTCATGCCTTTGATATTTGTTTTGTTTGACATTTAAGACCTAATAAGTAGACCTCGTTGATTTGATAGCACAATATTGATTTTTTTTAGGTTGGGCATATTTGTTTGATCAACTTTATGTTTGCATAAAGTTTTGTATGGTTTGAAGCAAACTCCCCGAGACTGGTATGTTTGCATTGACAGTTACTTGGTGAAGCTTGGAAGTAGTGTTGATCAAAACCTCTACTTCAAGGTGGTCCAAGGTATGCCTTTGATTTTGGTTTTATATATTGACGATCTATTCTTGATAGGTAATGAGCCTCTGATGATCAAAGTAAGAGGGAGTTGGACTCTGAGTTCGAGATGGAAGACCTTGGCATGATGCACTACTTTCTAAGATTAGAAGTTTGGTAAAGGAAAATATGTCATGAAGCTATTGAAGAGATTTGGAAAGTGGGAATGCAAAATAGAAATTATGCAGAAATGTTGTTGGATCTGAGTACCGACAGTTGATTGAGGCATTGACGTTCCTTGTGAACACACATCTAAATATATGCTTTGTAGTGAACTAATTGACTCAATTCATGTCTGAGTTGCTTCGTTCAAATCGGTTGTCATTGAACACATTTTGAAATATCTACATGGGATGATCGGTCTTAGTCTAAGATATATTACAGGAGATGTGTGATTGCATGAACGCACTAATGTTGAATGGGTTGGAAATGTTATTGATAAAAAGAGCACATCTAGATGTTTCTTTAGCTTCAGATCTACTATGATATCTTGGATGAGTAGGAAAATAGAAGTTTGTAGCTTTAAGCATGGTCGAGGTTGAGTACATTGTTGCTAGCATGGCTATCTGTGAGGCAAGTTGATTAAGGAAGCTCTTTGGAGATTTGTTTGAGCAACTTCTAGATATGACAGTGATATATTGTGACAATAAGAGTGGGATCCAATTAGCAGATAATCTCGTATATAGCTAGGACTAAGATATCTTCACAGATTAAGACAGTGTTGTTGTATGAGACAAGCTTAGGATTATGGTTGTCGCCTTCGTGAGAAGGATAAAATATGAATAAGGTATCATTTTATGATATGTATTTGTTATAACATGATATTTGATTTGATGTTCTATATGAACAGGAAAACAGAGGACTACTACTCGAAATAACTGCATAAAGTAGTATGATTGAACTCTTTAGTAAATTGTTTGAGTCGATACCAAATATGAGCACGTTGACATATTACTACTCTATAGAGAATAGCATGGATTGATGGATGTGGCCCTCTTAGGCAAGGGTCCAGGTTAATCAAGAACACTGAGCATAGGTCTTCTCCCTTGGTTGAGCTCCCCAAGGATGGAATGGAGCATTAAGGGTTCTTGGGGTTGAGGTATTTCTTGACAATGGGGTATTGCCACTATTTGTCACCCATAGGGTGGAAGAAGCATGCTCCCCTATCTTGGTCTAGCAGAGTATACCCCAGTTGGCATCATACCCATAAATCAGGCTTGTTGGGATTGTCCCTCCCCGTCTGGCCAATGCTTTGAGGAGGCTTGGGGGTGTGTGATCCTTACCTTTGGTAAGTCGACTATCTCACCCAAGCTCGATTATGATGAGGTGTTCTACCACATGACTCTTGAGGATCATTGTTGAGAAGATCAGTAGGCAATAGGACGGATGAAATATCTCGCCTATTGCTTGACATAGGGTGGAAGACATATGCTCCCCTACGATATGACTTGGGGTGAGAGTGTCCCATAGGACCTTCCCCACTATCATAGACATGAGGTTAGAGTGTCCCAAAGGACCTTCATTATTATCAGTGGATTCCAGATTGAGCTAGGCTCCTCGATGTGGTTCCAAGTTGAGAAGGGCACCCTGATGTTGCTAAGCTCTCTGTTGTTATTGGGGGTGGTAGCTTGGGCTCCCCTCTAATGTCAAATTCTTCTTCATTTTAGATTTGAGAGTGTTCAGCATATGAGTAGAGACAAGCAAAGATTAGCATAGATAAGAAGGGATGAGCATAGATAAGAAGAGATTATATGAGCATGGATGAGTAGAGATGAGCATAAATGAGCAAAGACAACATTTAATGATGACGAGATACTTGTGATGGGACATAAGTTACAGTCGGTAATTTCTCCCTAGCTAAGAGGGAGTGTTAATTTGGAAGCTCAGAGACAAATTCCCTGCATTTGACAATCGTCCTCATCAAGGAAGAACCCTCCTAGCCCTTGGAAGAATTTAATTTGGTTAGAGAAAAAATTGTTTTCAATATGGAAACTGACATGTGTGTAAAAGGATAGGTCAACCTTAAAAGGAAATTGAACACCCTTAGATGGTTATAAATACAAGTAAAGTGACCCTTTGGAGATCATGATCAATCATTCTCTTCTTCTCTCTTCTTTGGTTTGGCTTGCACAAGTCTGAAGCTGGTTCGCAAAGATTAGTTCGTACAAGTCTAAGATTACAGGGTCCAAAGCTTGCACGTGGGGATTAGGGTTTTGGTTCGCAACCACAGGGTTGCTTCAAGAAAATTTTGACTGCAACCTCTCGCATGCAAGCCTCTTCGTGTGGCCAAAACATTTCAATCACATGCATATCTCTCTCTCTCTGCAGCTGGGACCTAAGGTTCCATTTGACAGTTGACCACAAATGTCAATAATTAATCACAAACTTTGACAGTTGACCGCAGATGTTGATAGTTAACTGTAGACTTCTGAATCATGCTTTTGATTAGTATTATTGTTGGGTTCATCTCTAGGATATGATTTGGTCAATTTTGTTGGATAGCCTTGTGAATGACGAAAAGGATTATTGTACTCTCTCTTTGTTGAACATTTTATGGATCTAACAAGAAGAAGAATTTGAAAGGGTTTTCCCCCTTATGGGGTTTTGCCCTGGTCTCCGACCAATCATGGTGTCTCTATGTGTGAATTTTTTTCTTTTATTGTTCCTTTATGTTCCGCTACATTAATGATGATATTGTTCTTTCTATATATTTGCATATTTTGTTAATGATATTATGATGTTGTGGGGTGAATTCAATATGTTAATGATGAAATGCAATTATCTAAAGAAAAGAAAAATATATCCCTACAAAAAAATAACACCTTTATGCGTGTAGACCTCACCACCAAAACCAATTGAAGAAAGGTATATCAGTCCATCGATCCCGATGTGACCTCACGCTTGACCCTTACGTTAGAAGGGCTCCCAGGAAATGTTTGATTGTAACTAGATGTACAGTCTCTAACTCAAGATTCTAGTGCTTGCTTTGATGGCCTTGGAGAGTTTCCTCACCAACCTATTCCACAACCCTAAAACCCGAAGCTAATGATGGTGTGCCACCAGCTAAATGAAAAGATGTAAGATCAATTTTATTAAGTGTTAATTTTAGTAGTTGTTCCTTAGGTCAGGGATATATGGCATGAAACTCAAATAGTGTTGTGACTTGCTTCAACAAAAGAGATGCTGAATATGCACATGCAACTTTTTCTTTTAGTGAATACTATTTATCTTTTTTTAATGAAAAATGAACATTTCTCACAACTCTCTCCTTTATCACTATGACATGCACTAGCTTATCATAATCGAAAATCTCAACCAAACAATGAAAGATGCAAAGGAAACGAAAAGAAG
Source organism: Pinus taeda (assembly GCA_000404065.3). Taxonomy (NCBI): domain Eukaryota; kingdom Viridiplantae; phylum Streptophyta; class Pinopsida; order Pinales; family Pinaceae; genus Pinus; species Pinus taeda. The sequence continues at coordinate 93,653 of APFE031650685.1, read as the reverse complement.
CACACTCAATACTTAAGACCCTACTTGAAAGCATGCATCAAAGAAAGGATTCAAAGATTAGAACGCACTCACAAGCAAACGAAAAAGAAAGAATGTGACAAAGAAATACCTAGCACCAATGTAATTGCGAGGAAAACAATGTAAACTTTGAAACGGGAACTATAAACTCAAAACAGGAACTCTAGCCAAAAAAACCCCGTAAAAACATAAAAAACAGTGCTAAAAACGAAAAGTGTTGGTGCTGGAATAACACCTTTTTTTTTCTAGGGTAAATTTTCAACATGTTTTAAAAATTGCGGTAAAAACCAATTTTTTGTGCAAAAATTGTCCAAAAAACACTCTCAAAACAAAGTGTTGATGTTCGAATAACAATTTTTTTTCAATGGTAAATTTTGTGCAAAAGATACCCTCAAAACGAAAAGTGTTGATGCTAGGATAACAAAAACAATTTCAAGGGTAAAATTTCAACATTTTGAAATAATAGCGTAAAATATTTTATCATGACCCCGAAAAACATTAAAATTTCAAAAAAAATAATGAAAACATAAAATTAAAATTAAACAATGAAAAAAAAAAAACATAAAATTAAATATATACTAAAAACAAAAACAATAAAAGAAAAAAAAAACAAAAAAATCAAACATATAAAAAAAAAATCATAAAATGTAAAAAAAAAAAACAAATACCTATAAAAGATATAGAACTAAAAAACTAAAAAAAAAAATACAATTATAAACAAATAAATACTAAAAATACATATTTGGAAAAAATGGAAAATAAAAATAAATAAATAGATAAAAGTGTAAACCATAAAAATTTGGGAAAAAAAAAATAAATAATATATAAAATATTAAAAAAAAAATAAAAATTAAGTATGTAAAATTTGAAAAATTAAAAAAAAACATTAACAAAAACAAAAAAAAAAAAAAAAAAAAAAAACAAAAAATAAAATTAAAAACAAATTAGATTTAAAAAGATAAAAATAAAATATAAAAAAATGGGAAATTAACAAAAAAACTAGTGAATTAAAGATTTAAAATGTTGATTACTTAAAAAAACATAATAAAAAATATTATAAAAAAGACCAAAAAAAAACAAAATTAAAAAAAAAAAAAAAATTATATATATATTATATATATATATATATATTATATAAATAAAAAGTTAGTAGTAGAAATAGAAAAATAGGAAGGGAAGAATGGCGGGTCGAGTATCTAGGGTTTCAGAAGGATCGTTCGTCGTCGTCGCCCACGGAGATCAGCTAGGCTCCGGATCTGCTTGGCGCTTAGCTTCGGGGATTTCAGAATTTGATCCTTTTTTTTTGTTTATGCCCGTTTCCTTTGCTGGAAAGACTCATGGCTCGTATCAAATTTTGCATGGGCAGGAGGTTTTTTCTCCCATTCTGGCTCAACTCGACTTGCTCACGGCGGATCTGGGCTCCATTCCTCAAAACCCTGGGCGTGCCGATACAAATCAACCTGATCTAAACGTGTTTTAGGGCTCTACATTAACCTTCACGGGTGTTCCTATCTGGATAGGCAGCACTGTCAGCGCCATTTGGAAAGAGATGCGAATGATTTTTCCCCTGTTCCCTTTTGGTCTGCTAAGGGAAGGCCAAATCGCCGCTTTATGGTCTTCTTTTACAGGTATGGTTGGCGCTCAAGTATGGGGCGGGAGATGGGAACTGGATCCTGAGCGGAAACAGGCGCCCCTGTTCAACATTTCGGCAGAGAAGGCATATATGCCCTGGACAACCCTCTCAAATTCGGAGTTGAATGGTTCAGATCTGACAAGAAACGAGACACCCCAGGTTGTCAGGTCTAGTTTCCAAATCTTTGTAAAGACGCCAAAGGAAGCACAATTGTGATCTAGACTTATGACAGTGACAGGGTTTCAGATCTGAAGAATGTTATTGCCGATCAAACTGGCTACCCGGCTGAGGAACAACATTTGTTAAATGAGGGCAGATCGATGCAGGAATGCAGCACCATGCAAGAATATAACATCAAGCCAGGCTCTACAATCATTCTCAATTTGAGACTTCGAGGAGGAGCTAAAAATGCTAGAACTAGCTCGCAAAGTAAAGGGTCCTTTAAGGAAGTAGTGAAGGGCAAAGGGAAAAACCCCACAGCTATCCCTGAAAATCCGGGGCAATACATTGTAGATCAAATGTCGGAGAGCCCATCTATCTTTATCGAAATACCAGAGGTAAATTCTGTTTATTCAGAGCTACAAAAAAATGCAGTTATCTGTAGATTTAATGGCTTTTGGCCTAGAAATGATGCATTGTATCAATGGATCCACTCGGTTTGGACAAAAAATTGTCAAATCTACCTATATCCTAAGGGGTTTTTTATAGTAAATTTTGACACAGAAGAAGAAAAGGAAACAGTACTCAACCAAGGGCCATGGTTCTGGGGCAGTGCTGGACTTTTTATTACCCCTTGGTTTCCTGAATTTGATGCCAACACCATGGTGGTATCAAGGATGCTAGTATGGGTTAGGATGCATAATCTTCTTTTACATTTCTGGCATTCAAAGGCTCTAATAGCAATTGGAAATACCTTGGGGAGAATGTTAAAGATAGACAAAGAGAGATATTTAAAAGGAATTTTTACCTTTGCCAGAATATGTGTCGAGGTAGACCTCAGTCGAGGACTACCTGAGAGCATTATCCTGAATTTTAATAATACACAGTGGAAACAATCTTTGGACTATGAGAATACAGCTTTCAGACGTCGGGGATGTCAACAAACAGGTCATCTGTACAATGCATGTCCATGCCTCAACAAGAGCAAGCAACAACAAAGGAAGCCGAAAGGATGGCAGAACATAGATGCTGCATATAAGAAGTCAACTACAGCAAAGAAAGAAGAAAAAAATACAGCAAAGGATAAAAATCAAGACAATAAGGATAAGGAGATGAACGAGGAAAAGGAACAAGAGCTCCAGCTGGAAATAAATGGTAATAAACGAAGTCATAGTCCTGAGGGATCAGATTCAGATAAGGAGCAACCAATGAGTACAATGGAAAACCAGCTTGTTGTTATTGACTCCACTCCCAACATGGATGGTTGGCAAAAAGTGGAAAAGAAGAAGGGCAGGAAGACATAGGCCAGTTGGGTTTCTTTTTTGGGCTGCACTTTGCAAAATAGGAGCAGCTCTTCTTTTTTTCTTTTTCTGCTTTTTGGCAGGGTTGTATACTGCGGGCTGTTTGATCTATTTTCAAACAGCCAAATTGAATGCTTAATGCATATATTATGTAACTTTTTATTTTAATAAAAAGTTCGATTTTTTTCTTTGGAAAAAAAAAAGCAGAAATAGAAAAATTAAA
>APFE031650685.1:75804-89422 GCA_000404065.3 Pinus taeda | reverse complement strand
TTTATATTTGTTTTTTTTAACTAATCAACATTTAAAAAAGGAAAATTAAAACAACTTGAAAAATTCGTTAAGTAATCATAATTTAAAAAAATGGACATAATCAATTTTGAAGTGTGAAAAATAAGTCCTCTAAAAAAAATGTATGTTGCATCAACACGTTGCATCTACACATTTCGAAATCAGCATGAAAATCACTAATATTTAAAAACAAATATTTATATTTGATATATAAGAAAATTTAAAATGTCAAAAATATGCTCCCAACAAAAAAAAGTGTATTCTACTTAACCACTTTTGAAAATTGGGTCACGTTTTTACTACCCCTACAAAACGGGTAATCGTATCGATTATTTAAAGTGCTAAAAACTATGTTCTAAAAATAATATGTGTGTTCTGCATCGCCCCTTTTCAAAATCGAGTCAATTTTTTGCTATCTCTACGAAACGGATAACAGTATCAATTCCCGTTTCAAAGTTTACATTGTTGGAATCAAACCCAAGAGGAATCAAAACCGTTACACAAAATTAAAAACCCACCTATTTGAAGTGGATCTGAGAGTGTTTGACTAAGAAGAAGGCTAGGAAGACTAAGTCTGAAAATGGCCCAACCTTGGGCTTTGATCAGTGTAGAAAAACTAAAGAAAAATCAGATAAAACCCTTACAAATCCCCCTTTTGAGTGCTTCAATGCTCTATATGTGAGCAAACAAAGAGTTTCAACGCTTTGTCATAGCACAAACTAGAGTGTTGATGAGGCCAACAATGCTTTGGTAAGGTTGCAAAGGAGAGTTGAAGTTGTTTAAGTTCTATTCTGAAGTTTTTTCAAGCACAGTTCTTTAGAGAAAAAATATTCCTAAGACTCCTACTGACTACTCAAAAGTGAGAAAAGTAAACAAAAGCAATCAAATGAGCAGACAAAGACTATGAAAAGATCCACTAGGACTTCCTCGGTGGAATCATTAGTTCCACTAGAAGAAATATTCTCATCAATGAATGAGTACTCTTAACCCATAGGCCCACCCAGGACCTACGATAGATGGTGTGTGAGGGTGTCGACTTAACCTAGAAAAATTACGATGCAAATGTGCAAAACAAGAGCAAACAAGAAGGAAAATCAAATGTACCTTATCATGGAAGGTGGCTATCGGGTAGTCGCAGTGATTTAATTTTGAGATCTTGGCTCCGTGAATCTCCTCACTTGTGACTTGCACACAAACAACAACAAATCTACGATTTTATGTTCTTAGCATTATGAAAACCCAAATACAAACACAAATAACATCAATGAAGATTATGTTGTTGGTGGGGGCAGTAAATGCTTTTATTATACCATTGGTGTTTACAATAGTTGCTCCCTTTGTAGTGTCTGGTCCTTGTCCCTCTTCTCACCACAACTCACTCTCAAGGCACATAGTATTATGTAACTTATCTCAAGGGGAAATTGGGTCCTCATTCCGACAACATTTCATTATATCAACTTTTCTTTCTTTTGTTTGATGGAGAGCATTGCTTATATAGAGGGCTTTGGAGGAGTGATTAAATGTATCCAGCCATTTTGTTGACCATGTTTGATATGGTCCTTTCATCCTTATCTTCTAGAACTAATCAATTTTGACATGTTATGCCCTTATCCATTCACTCTGCCAACCCTAGCTGCTCTAACTCTCTTTTGTTGTGTAATTAGAGCATTGCAACTCTCCCTAGCAAGCCATCAAGAGCATTGCAACTCTCCCTGCTAGTGTTCAAGGGGCATTGAAGAGGCAAAACATTGGTTTTAGTAGGGTTTCTATGGACTTCTTTATGCATTCCAACCTCCATTGTTATGCCTTTCCCTGATAGACAGGTGTCACTTTAAGCTATGGAAGACCCAAATATTGACATTTTGAGCTATAATAGATGCCAAGAAGGTTTGAATGGTTTGATCATCTATTCACAAAGACAAAAGATGTTGTATCTACCTCTTACAGACAAAACTTTTTCCTTTTCCATAAACAAACCTACTTTATACTCTGAAATTCAAAAGAATATTATCGAATTCTCATAAACATATTTTGCTCAGTCCTTGATGCTAGAACATTGTTAAACTATATCCTACAAGTTCCTAATAAATAGCATGGTAAATCTGAAGCTTTGGTTAAAGGAAGCCACCACTGCCACACATTTGGCTTCACATTACTAGCCAACTTGTAATGTTTACCTCCAATAAGCAATACAGTATGGTTGTTAGTTGTAATGTCCCTGATTTTGTAAGCACAGAAATATCATTCCCCCTTGCCTAACCATCTCCCTTAGACTTGCAAGTGAGAAAATTTTCTAAGGAATTTTTTCAATATTATTATTATTATTATTTATTATTATTATTATTAAGAGGCAAATTATTATTAATAATGTTCAGAAACCAAAAGAAAGTAGATAATTATGATTTCTCTTAAATTGATAATTACGTGTGAATGCTTGTTGGCTTCTTATTAATATTATGTTATCTTTATCAAGCAATTACCAAAAACATAAAGGTCACAAGGAGACAAAGAAGGCCTGAAATTGACCTCCAAGCTAGGGCAAAACCCCACGAGGGGAAAACCCAAACAATCCTCTTCTTATAGAATCAGATCAAAGTGAGATATCCAGGACCCAAGACCAAGACAAAGATTGCCAGAAAGACCCAAGTCATCCCCCCTTCAAATCTCTTCCAACCAAGTGAAATTCAATGGAAGTCAACGCTAGTCAAGCCTTGTCAAATCCGGTCAAATCATAAAATTTTGGACTTGTGGTTCAGATCTAAAGTTTCGGACGTATAATTTCACAGAGTTTCCCTAGTACCTTCGCAAACAGAAACAAGCCAAAAAATCTGAATTTTCTCTCCTTTGACTTTGCTATATTTCTTGTATTTTGCATAGAAATTGATGTGTGAGTTGAGTAAATGAGGTTGAAGTGTATTGTATTTATAATTGTCCACGAGGTCGAATAGTCATCCCTTCTAGGCTGACTTGTTCAGGCGGGGCCGACTTGGCCTTGTGGATGACAAATTGACTTTTTGACTCAAATGAAATAATTAACTTTTTCTTACAAGAAATCCAAATGGGACTTTGACTCAAACATATAAGCATGAAGAACGTGCTTTGACTAGAAATAAAATAGTAATAATGAATGTAATAAATGAACATAACAAGTACATCAATGACACATTTGTATTACATTATGAAGACTGACACTAGTTACGTTTTCAACAAATAAAAGCGGCAAAAATATTATTAAATAAAGGAGTTAGTCACTTAGGAAATAAGTGACTTAATCAATTAAAAAGGGACACATCTAGAAGAATTGAAAAATTCGAGCAAGAACTTATAAAAGGAGGGAGGAAATCATTTCAAGGGGATCTATCTCATCATTTCTTATTACCATTGAAGAGAAACTCAAGTGATTTTTAGTCTAGAGGGTTTCAAGCGAAGTCCACTCACTAATTTCGATGGATCTCTTGCCACCCTAGCTAGTATTTCTCCATCTTCGGTGAACATCATTGCCACCCTAGTGGACCTCATTTCCAGTGATCATTTCTGAAGAATTTCATTGAGTTTATTGCAAGAACCCTCAGTATTTAGAGTATGAGTTTAATTGCAGGAGGATCGAACTCTTGTTTCTTATAAAGGCCAATTTCTTCTAGAGATTCTCATTCCTCAAGGGAGCTAAATCAGTTTCTTTCTCAAGGGCTAAGAGCTTTTCCATAGGATGGCTCGATTCTAAACTGAATATGTTTCTTCTCAAGGGACGGGAGCTTTCACACAGGTTGTCCGAATTCTAAACTGAATATCTATCCATTAGGGCGAATTTATTCTGGTGCCAAGCAAGATTCAGAGGTCGATTTGGTTGTTCCAAGGGCTTTTTCATTCAGCCATAATATTTTCAGGAAGAGAGTGTCAAGGCTATCTATTCTAGGGGTCTATTTACACCAGAAAAGACACATGAGTTGAGTCGCATTCCCTTACAGTCATTCGCTCAACATGAAGACATAATTTTTTAGCAACAATAGTCATCTTGTGAATAAATCAAAGATGTTGAATTTCACCGAGAGAGAGAGAGTTGAATTTCCCTCAAGGAGCCACTCACGTTTCTAGTCAAAGTTCAAATCTGAAATTGATATTCTAGGCAGAAGGATTAAATTTATCCTTGGCACATACAATCTATGTCACAAGGTTCGTCGAACTTTAACCTTGAGGTTCGAATTTTGGTGAACCTTACAAAAAAATTAAGGTTCTCAGGTTGGATGCTTCTATGATTCATGCTATAAGCCAAGATCTTCCGAGAAATCACATCAAAAACTTAAGGTCGACGTGTTTCAAATCTTTATCTAGGTTCATCATCAAGACTGAGATGAGGAGCAAGATCAACAGACCACTAATTTATATCATAGATGCAACCGCAAATTTCTAATGGTCAAAAAAGAAAAATAAATGAAAAGATATGTTAAGGGATAAAAAGAAATTCATTAATTAGTTGTTTTTTAATTTAATTTTAATTTATTTAATATCTATTTTATTATTCAGGAATTATTAACAATTTCTAATATTTTATTATATAATCTACTAAGATTCAATTACCCTATCAATTAAAATTATAATTTAAATATAAATAATGATTGATTAAAAATTATAATTTATCTAATAAGAAAGGGAAAATTATATAATGAATAATAATTATTATTAAAAAAAAAAAATTAGTTGTGGTTCACGAACACCCTGGTCAGTGAGTGGTCGCCGTCCACAGAAAAATCTGCGCTAATCGCCCCTCGGCCTACTGGCAAGACCTAACCCCAAGGGCTTCGGGCAGATTCAACCCTGTGACCTCCCGATGGCAAGGCACAGTTTTTGACCAACTAAGCTAACCCTTGGGGCTTTTTATTATTAATAATATTATATAATAATATTATTAAATTAAAAATAAATAAAAGAAAAGAGACCTAGAACAGAACACAAACCAACTAGGAAAGGGAGAAACAAAGGAGAAAAACCCAGGGGGTTAAGAACAAAGAGAAGGGACCCATGAGCTTCTTAATTTCCATCCATCATCACTATTAAGAGTCTTACTTATCTTTTCAATCTCGATGGCTTCTCTTAATTTTCGGAGATGGAAATGATCAACTCTAGTGAGGGCCTTACAATTCTCTAAGAAAATATGGTGTTTTGATAGTTCAGCATGTTTTGCTAGAGAAAAGGAGCGAGTCCTACAGAGTCTAAGGTCCATTGCGTGCTCTTGAATCCTCTGAGAAATAGAACGACCAGTCTCTCCAATGTAGGGGGTTCCACGGGAACATGGAATTGAATAAACACCCTTCATGCTTTTGGGATCAATAGGGTCTTTGACGGATCTTAAAGAGCCACGAATGGTTTTTAACGGCCTAAAGGTGGAGCTAATATTTTGTTTTCTCAGAATTCTAGCAATCTTGTCAGTCGTCCCCTGGATAAAGGGAAGTTGGACCCTAGAGGCCACCTCAACCGGCTCTTTCCTAGTTCTAGGTCCCTGACTAACCTTCTAAAGGGCTCAGAAACCTTGGAACTTATTATAACCATTCTTCTTGAAAACATTCAAGGGATGGGTTTTCTCATTGGCCAGATGATCTTCATCAGAAACCCTTAAAGCCCTAGAAGCTAGAGTGCTAAGAACCCCTAGTTTCTGGGCCGAATATTGATGAGATTTAGCATGAAGATATTGTTCAGTGTGGGTTTTCTTATAAAAAACCTGGTGGGAGAAAGAACCATCAACTTCCTTAGAGATAAGGACATCAAGGGAGGGTAAGCTTCCATTAACCTCACATTCCATGGTAAATTTAAAGGAATTTGATTGATTATTGAGATGTTCAAAAAAGGACACTAATTTTCCCTGATCACGGGACCATAAGTTGAAGGTATCATCAACAAATATTTTCCAATTTTTTGGCTTAAATTTAGTCAAAGCTAAAAACTCTTGATTCGAAATCTTCCATAAAAAGGTTAGCAACTACAAGAGAGAGGGGAGAGCCCATTGCTACCCTGCACGTTTTCTCATAGAATTCGCCTTCGAAACTAAAGAAGGTCGAGATAAGGCAAATCTCTACAAGCTTGGCAATATCAGGGTCCGTTATGTGAATGATAACATCAAGAGCCTCCTTAATAGGGATGTTTGTGTAAAGAGAAACAATATCAAAACTAACCATAAAATCTTCCGGCTCAAATTTCACAGCTTTCAACTCACTCACAAAAGAGAAAGAATCCTTAACAAAAGAATTAGACTAACCTTCTAAAGGTTTAAGCTTACGAGCTAGATACTTAGCAAGGAGATATGTTGGCCCACCTATGGTATTGACAATAGGTCTAAGCGGGGGGCGGGGCCAAGGGGCCTCCTTATGAATCTTAGGAAGTCCATAGATCCTAGGAGTGAGAGGGTTACTTTCTATAAGATTGTGACTTAATGAGCTCACGGATCTAGTAGACTTAATAGCTAAGGCAACAACTTTTGAAACCTTTTTGATGGGGTTCTTATTTAGCTTTCTATAGCTCCCACTGTTACAGAGGTGATCTAACATCTTCTTTTGGTAATCATCTCTATCTGAAATTATTGAGAAATCCAAGGGCTTGAGAAGTTAATGATTTCTCTATCTTGATAACTGCTTGTGAAGTAAATTTTCCTTTAGACATATTCAAACAAGATCTTTTATATGTTAGAGATTCTTAACTTCATCAACCAACGATCATGCATGATAAATAAAAGAATAGTAACACAAGATATAGGCAGCAGCCAGGGCAAAAACCTCTTCAAATCTGAGAGGAAAAACCCACGGTAATTCTTCTTATGATATTTTCACTTGACAAAATTTCCAAGACCAATACAAGACCCTTCTTACCAATGTGACTACAAGACCAATGCTAGATCATTTTGCTACTGCAATTTTTTGACCTACTGTCCCATGGATCAGATATGTTCTCATGAAGGGATGATCTTAATGCCTTCTTCCTTCCTCTTCTCCTTCCAAGCCTCCTTTGTCCAAAACAATCCACTAGCCTAGTAGATCTCTTCAATGCTTGCCTTCAACAAGATGATTTTCTCTCTTCAAGAAAACTGTTGAGAAATCCTAGCAGCAGATCTGAAGATGACACTTTTCTTCCCACGTGTGGGTGATCCACTAGGTCTAGAACCCTTCTCCTTGCTTCGCTAGGCTAGTAGATTTCTTCTAGGCATACAATCGAATCCTTTAGGCTTCAAATCATCTCTAATCTTGAAGATGTCATGGGAATGTAACACAACCCTAATGGTGATTAATACCTTTGCACATGTGCAGGGTTTAGGGCTCTTCTAGCTCTCCTAAACCCTTGCTTCGGCAATCGTTCTTCTTCCCATGAATTTGCCTTTAAGATAGACCCAAGACCGAAATGTTTCCTTAATGATGAGGGAAAATTAAGTGATGTGTTACCCTCGCATGTGTGACAAACTTCTGCGGCTATGGACAGGCTTCTCTGCGGTTGAGGTCAGACTTCTTCTACGGCTCCCTTACTTCGCACTCTTGGACAAACTTCTTCGCATGGAGTAAGACCCAATTGATCTTGTGATAATGATCCAAATAGATGAGGAGAGGCGTTATATTTATAGTGTTTGAGGGTTGTTCATTAGGCCAACATAACATGCCTCTAAGTCGATGTGAATGTGATATAAATCCAACTTGATCACTCAAATATAAATATATATTTAAGCCAAAAATACATTGCATCTTCCATATCCGTTTGGAGGGGTTAATTGCTAGCCTTTTGATCTTGAATTGGAAGGAGTCTTGCACCATGATTCTACCCTTGATCTTGGAGTCATACATTGTACATATTTAAGTGTAAACATTTACATCAACGACACAAACCTATCACCTAGCCTAGAGCTCATAATGACAGCTACTAAAACAAATACATTTTTGAGCATGAAACCCATGACTCAAATTCACAAAATATTTTTGCTAGATACAATTTACATCATTTACATTGGAATGTGTCATTATGAAGACCGAACGTAGTTACACTTTCTTCAACACTCCCTCTTAACTAGCGTGGTATTCATAGATACATGGTCCTTGGACAATTTTTCAAGTTCACAGAAGATTTCTCATAAGAAGATCAGATTTGCAATCCATCTATTATAGCATCATTCCAACCAACATTGTTTCCTTATAGCAAGGCCTTGACTAATAGCTCTATCTCTCAATTAGATCATAGCACAATGTTAGCGAGACCAATGACTGATAGACATATATCATCATTGTCTCTCCTAGGGTCATACCCACCCAGGTGTTCTCCGAGTATGCCCTGCTAGGACTATTCTCATCTTGGGTTCCCAACCCTCAAGAATATCGGTCCTCTTGCCCACTCTTGTCTTGGATTCCCTACCACATCCTCAAAGAGTGTCGGATGCCAGATGATTACACAATCCTCCATTCTTTCTTCCAACCTAAAGACAAGAATGTCGTGTCTAACTCTCCCTCGTAACCAGGGATCAGTTCCAAGTTTCTCTTTGCTCATAAACTTACTCATGCTCCTTTACTCATAGGAATCTTCCAGATCTCCCTCTTAACCAGGGACTCTATCATCAATGCTTTATAGTGTCTTCTAGTTTACTGATGATCCAACACCTTGATGTCATCAATTTCTTCATATGTAGGGTTCAACCATCCATCATGTCATTCGTTCTCTCCTGGAAAGCATCCTCCTTGGATCTGCATCTGGGGCTTCCTTCATAGGGTCAACTAGCTCCACCTTTCTTTCAGCAGTGATTGCTCTATGTCTCGAGGTACATAGTTGTGACATCCTTCACAACTCTTCTTACCAAGGCCCTACATACATACCCAGAGTTATCTAAAAAGTCAGAAACCAAAAATAAATCGCATATTACCTTTTTGGTGATGGCCTTCTTTCCAGTGACATCTCCTTGTAGATATCAACATCCTGCATACATGTTGACACATCTCTGTAGTCAAGGGTCTTCAACTTTTTAGACTTTTATCCAAGTCTACATTTCCTTCGAGGAGATTTCCTCATCAAATCTTCTTTGGATGTTGATTGCTTCCATCATAGTTGCATATCTCACGATTTCTATCATCCTTACACCTTTCATTCCCAGGGGCTTCCAATCAGAGTTCCTTAAATGTAGTCAACTATCGCATACTTCATATGAGGACATATTATGTTGATTTCATCTTCAAACCTTTCAAAGGAGGGGCTTGATGCATGCCACCTGCAACCATGTGACATGATATTATAATATTAAACAAAATATACATACCCCATTTGTCTTGAATCATATCATGATTCTTGAAGCGGATTTCTTGAGGGATCTTTGACCTGCAATGTAGTTGATAAGCACCATTGACCTGGATTCTTTACAAAGGATGTTTTCTTGTAGAAATTCTTCAAAGATTCGGAGAACCAAGATGTTCTCATCTTAGAATTTCCTACACATAACAATTTCATTTCTACCTAGAATCCTTACAGAAAGAAATACAATGTACATTAATCATAACCATTAACATTATTTCAAGAGGATTCAACATATCCTCATTCATCAATAGTTCATCCATGGATGTTACCAAATCATAATCAGCTCATTGTCTAACACATAAGAATGTTCATGAATCACAACATGCTATGCTAACTAAGATCTATGAAAGAAAACAAGGGGTGATCTTTTAATCATAGTAAAGATCGTCAGGCTCCTTCTTCAGCTTCTTTTCATTGTCTTTTGTTTCCTGAGCGACATGAGTTGCTTCATATTTCCTCTTGCCATTCTTCTTTTGCTTGGGACAATCTCTTCGGTAGTGTCCATATTTGTGACATTCAAAGCATTGGATCTTTGACATGTCTTTCTTGGGATGTTACTGGTGACTAGATCTTTCAAACTTTCCGAACTTCCTTTTTCTTTTAAACCTGGTAGCAAATGCTTTCTCTTTGGATCCAACTACAATATCTTCCCTAGCCTTTAAATCAAGCTTCTTCTACTTTGCATATTGCCCATAGATCATTGAGCGAAGATGCCTCCTTCTTGGCCCATATGCTTGCTGTAAAGTTTCCCCACTCCTCAGGTAATGCATTCAGCACTATTGTAGTCATCTCTTGATCAGACATGATTTCTCCTCGTTCTTGCAATTGATCTCTTATTTCAGACACCCTCATGAAATATGAAGTTGTACCTTCTTCTTTGTTGATCTTCATTTTGTATAACTCATTCCTCAGAGAGATCCCTTCTCTTGCAATGCTGACAGAGAATAAATCTATCAGTTTGTCATAGATCTCTTAGGTTGTTTCAAGCTTGGCTACATAAGGAACCAAAGAGTCCTTGATAGATTCTATGAGAATCTTTTGAGCTCTCACTTTGTTCTTGTTATGCTTAGCTAGTTCTTGACTATCAGAAGGAGTAGCAATTTTCTTTTGTACATAATCAATAACTTCTTGTTCTTTCAAAGTGAGATCAATTCTCTTCTTCCAAGCAAGGAAGTTGGCAACTCCAACTAACTTATTGCTTTCCTTGCAAGAAGACATCCTTTTCAAGATTAGATTTGCTCAAATCAATAAGATACTTGATGCAATGATTCTTGAAGCTTGACTTTGGATGGCTGCTTTGAAGGAGCTTGAGGAAGCTTGACTACCCTTGAATGCTAGGGGACTAGAAATCTGCTTGCCTTATCCTTGAGGATCTGCTTTTTAACAGAAGTAAGAGGATTCTTGATATCTTCCTCTTATAGATTCCTTACTTTGATAGATCTTGGAGTTTCAGAATGTGGATCTGAATTTTGAATCTTGCTTTGCCTTCCACTTCAACTACCTAGGATGTTCTTTATCAACCCTTCCTTGATCTGTTAACTTCCCTTTGATACCATGTTGATAAATCCAAGGGCTTGAGAAGTTAATGATTTCTCTATCTTGATAATTTCTTGTGAAGTAAATTTGCCTTTAGATATATTCAAACAATATCTTTTATATGTTAGAGATTATTAACTTCATCAGCCATCTATTATGCATGATAAATAAAAGAACAGTAACACAAGATATAGGTAGCAGTCAGGGAAAAAACCTCTCAAAATATGAGAGGAAAAACCCACGGTAATTCTTCTTATGATATCTTCACTTGACAAAATTTCCCAGACCAATACAAGACCCTTCTTATCAATGTGACTCCAAGATCAAGGCTAGATCATTTTGCTACTGCAATTCTTTGACTCCATGGATCAAATCTGCTCTCATGGATGGATGATCTTACTACCTTCTTCCTTCCTCTTCTCCTTCCAAGTCTCCTTTGTCCAAAACAATCCACTAGCCTAGTAGATCTCTTCAACACTTGCCTTCAACAAGATGATTTGCTCTCTTCAAGAAGATTCTTTAGAAACCCTACCAACAGAGATGAAGAGTCTTCCCACATGTGGGTGATCCACTAGGTCTAGAACCCTTCTCCTTACTTCGCTAGGCTAGTATATTTATTCTAGGTATACAACCAAATCCTTTAGGCTTCATATCAACCCTAATCATGAAGATGTCATGGGATTGTCACACAGCCCTAATCATGAAGATGTCATGGGATTGTAACACAACCCTAATTGTGATTAGTACCTTCGCACGTGTGGAGGGTTTAAAGCTCTTCTAGCCCTCCTAAACCCTTGCTTTAGCAATCATTCTTTTCCCCATGAATCTGCGTTTAAGATAGACCCAAGACTGAGATTTTTCCTTGATAATGAGGGCAAATTAAGTGATGCCCTACCCTCGCACATGTGACAGACTTCTGCAGCTATGGACAGGCTTCTCTGCGGTTGAGGATAGACTTCTTTTGCGACTCCCTTACATCGCACTCTTGGACAGACTTCTTCGCATGGAGTGAGACCCAATTTCTCTTGTGATAATGATCCAAATAGATGAGGAGAGGCCTTATATTTATAGCGTATGAGGGTTGTTCAGTAGGACAACATAACATGCCTCTAAGCCGACTTGAATGTGATATAAAGCGGACGTGATCACTCAAATATAATATATATTTATGCCGAAAATACATTGCATCTTCCATATTCGTTTGGAGGGGTTAATTGCTAGCCTTTTGATCTTGACTTGGAAGGAGTCTTGCACCATGATTCTTCCCTTGATCTTTGAGTCTATAATTGTACATCTTTTAAGTGTAAACATTTACATCAATGACATAAATTTATCACCTAGCCTAGAGCTCATAATGAGAGCTACTAAAACAAACACATTTTTGAGCATGAAACCCATGACTCAAATTCACAAATATTTTTGCTAGATACAATTTACATCATTTACATTGGAATGTGTCATTATGAAGGCCGAACCTAGTTATACTTTCTTCAACAAAAATCACTAACCCTCCTTTATCTGCTTTAAAGACAACAACCTCAGGGTTATTGTTTAAAGATTTTAGGGCTTTAAATTCCATTTGCTAATATTACTTTTCGGCGACTTAGCATTCTAAGAATCACGGAACAATCTTGCCTAATGACATCTTTAATGTGATCGGGCAACTCCTTGATGCCAAATTCAATGGAACATATGATCTCCTCAACTGGACTCTTTCTAGGGGCAATGGCAAAATTCAACCCTTTCTCAAGAAGACTATAAAGTGGAGGATCAAAAGAGAACTTAGAAAGGTTAATAACCTCATTATTAAAAGAGTGAGTTAAAGATGCAGAATTATTATTATTATTATTAAAAGAAGAATTATTATTATCATTATTGAAGAATGAGGATAATGAAGAATCATTCGAATTATTCATGCTAATAGAATCCGTAATGATGTTATTAAGACTAATGATATTGTATTTACTAGAAAAATAATTAGACGTATTAGAATTATCCCAATTATTGTTAGATCTAATATTCTTAGTGTCTATATTAATATTATTAAAGGGTGACTACTAAAAATATTTATTAGTGTTTCTAATGAAGACTATCTGACTGATGAGAAAACTCATCTCTTAAATGTTTTCAAGAAGAATGGTTATAATAAGTTCCAAGCTTTTTGGGCCTTTTTAAAAGCTAGTCAGGGACCTAGAACTAGGAAAGAGTCAGTTGATGTGGCCTCTAGGGTCTAGTTTTCCTTTATCTAGGGGACAACTAACAAGATTGCTAGAATTATGAGGAAACCAAAGATTAGCTCCACCTTTACACCTTTAAAAACCATTCATGTTCGTCAAAGACCCTATTGATCCAAAAAGCATAAAGGGTGTTTATTTAATTCCATGTTCCTATTGAACCCCCTACATTGGAGAGACTGGTCGTTCCATTTCTCAAATGATTCAAGACCACGCAGCAAACCTTAGACACTGTAGGACTCGGTCCTCTGCTCTAGCAGAACATGTTGAATTATCAAACCACCATATTTGCTTTAGAGGATTCTAAGGTCCTCGCTAGGGTTGATCATTTCCATTTCTGAAAATTAAGAGAAACCATCGAGATTGAAAAAAGTAAGACTCTTAATAGGGACGATGGATGGAAATTAAGCAGCGCATGGGTACCTTCTCTTTGTTCTTAACCCCCTGGGTTTTTCTCCTTTATTTCCCCCTTTCGTGGTTGGTTTGTGTTCTGTTGTAGGTCTCTTTTCTTTATTTATGTTTAATTT
>APFE031650685.1:41961-75041 GCA_000404065.3 Pinus taeda | reverse complement strand
ATGTGGTATGGGCACATTCTTTCGGTGAAGCATCTTAGGGTCTTTGGTTCCACATGTTATGCTTTGATACCAAAGGTACATAGAAACAAACTTGGTGCAAGAAGTCGTAAGTGTATCTTCTTGGGGTATTCAAACACCTCCAAAGCATACCATCTCTATGATGAAATCAATAAAAAGTTTGTTGTATCTAGAGATGTAATCTTTCTTGAATAATCCAAAACTGACAATGTTGTTGGGCGGCAACTTGATCGCTTGGATAGATTCGCAAATGCAAAATCATTTCAAAAATGTGACAATCAGATTCCACATCTTGAAGGGGGGATTCCTATACTTGATCAACCTGTGGAATCTTCTTCTGAAACACTCTCTCCCCCGCATGAAACTCCAACAACGGATGATACTTTAAGTGATGCGATTAATAGAATTGGGAGACTCAATCTTGATTCAGTCCCAACTCAATCAATGGAGCAGTCTGGACCATCTGAGAAAGGTCCCCCAAAGTGGCTGACAAAGACACTTGAAAGTGTTCATCCTGATAAGGTTGGAAAGACAAGAACTAGAAATTCAAACCGGCAAAATGAAGGTGACGTAGATGACTCTAATTCACCTATTGATATGGATGTTTCTTACGATAGTGAATTGAATTTGTCTACAGATTTTGAACCAACTTCCTTCAAAGAAGTTGCTTCTCACGATGAATGGAAAGAAGCGATGCAAAAGGAGTATGAAGCCCTGATAAAGAATGGCACTTGGAAGTTGGTTGCTCCTCCATTAGGAACCAAACCAATTGGCTACAAGTGGGTCAACAAGAACAAGTATAAAGCTGATGGCTCACTTGACAAGCACAAATCCAGGCTTGTGGCAAATGGTTTTGCACAGAAGGAAAGGGGTCGATTATGAGGAGACTTTTGCCCCCACAGCAAAATGTGCTACCATCCGGACACTCTTTGCCCTAGTAGCTCAGAACGGTTGGAAAGTCCATCAAATGGATGTAAAAACTGCTTTCTTGAATGGAGATCTAAAAGAGAATGTTTTTATGTCCCAGTCTGAAGGATTTGCTGTGAAAGGACATGAACATAAAGTATGCAAACTTGTGAAGTCCTTGTATGGCCTCAAACAAGCACCGCGAGCCTGGTATGAAAAACTAACTGAGCATCTTCTGAAACTCAATTCCAAACATTATGATCTTGATGATGCAACTTTATTTGTCGAAAGTTGGCAAAACAGTTGTATATCTTGTGGTATATGTAGATGATCTTTTAATGACAGGGAACAATGAAAGCTATATTGCATCCATAAAGAAAGAATTAGGAAAAAGTTTTGAAATGACTGATTGGGCTATGTTCATTACTATCTTGGTATTGAAGTAACTCAACATCCGAAGTCCATATTCCTTTCTCAAAAGAAGTACATTGGAGATCTGTTGAACAAGTTTGGCACAGAATGCAATCCTCTTACTACTCCAATAGAACAAAACTTAAAGATCACATCCATTGAAGGAAAAGAATTTGAGGATGCAACAAAGTATCGACAGCTTGTAGGAAGTCTCAACTACCTAATTACTACCAGACCAGTGATTTCGCTGCTTGTTGGAATCTTCTCCAGGTTTATGCAAAAGCCTTGTGAGGGACATTGGTCTGCTGCAAAAAGAGTTCTAAGGTACTTGAAGGGAACTCAAAACTTTGGAATCAAGTATACACAGGTGGGCGATTTCAGCTTGATTGGATACTCTGACTTCGATGGAGACAAAGACACTGGGGTATCTACTTCAGGTTATGCTATGAGTCTTGGATCAGGAGCTGTCTCCTGGAGATCACGCAAACAATCAGTTCCAGCAGATTCCACAATAGAGGCAGAATATGTGGCAGCAGCTGAGGCAACAAAAGAAATTGTGGGGTAGGAAAATTCTTGAAGATTTGCAGGTAAAACAAATACAATCAACTCCACTCATGATTGACAATACCTCAGCAATAAAATTGGCCAAGAACACAAAGTTCCATGATTGAACAAAACACATCAATACTAAATATCATCTAATTCGACATCATATTGAGGCCAAAACAATCCATCTCCGGCATTATTCCACTAATAAGCAAATTGCAGACATCTTCACCAAAGCACTTGGAATAGAAAAACTTGCAAGGTTAAGAACGATGATTGGACTCACCAACATCCCTTCAGATTAAGGGGGGGGGGGAATGTTGACACCTAATCATAGGGATTGGGTGAATAAATGAAATTAATGTAAATAAATAATAGAAAAGATAAAGAGTCACCGGGAGATGAAATGAACAGTTTCTCCCTCATGTACATAATAATGATCAACTTGAATGAATATTATGATTTGTTTTGAGGAGTTACCTCCTGGTCTGACAGAAATTGTTAATAATTTTTTAATAATAAAAAATTAGATATTAAATATAATAAAATAAAAATAAAAAAATAACTGATTAATAATTTTTTTTTATCCTTTACCGTATCTTTTCATTTATTTTCCTTTTTTGACTATTGAAAATTTACCGTTGCATCTCTAATATAAATTAGTGGTCTGTTGATCTTGCTCCTCATCCCGGTCCTGATAATGAATCTAGATAAACGTTCAAAACGCGTCGACCCTAAGTTTTCAATGTGATTCCTCCGGAAGATCTTCCCTTATAATTAAGGTTCGTCGAACCTCATCAAACTTCAGCCATTGACCAAGTCCATATATCAAATCTCATAACCTCATTTCACAACTCAAGCTTGTAATTTATCCTTGCAGTTTCCATGTCTGTTATAGCGTTTTTGATGTTTACTAATGTTGATTTCTTACTATTTTATCCTATAATTCATTTTAAATTATTATTATTATTATATAAACGAACCTAACGGCAAACCTCATCAAAAAAATTGAACGCAAACCACCTAATCATTGCCAAACCTGAACTCGAACCCAAACCATGTGACATTGCATACAATGGTCTCATCATTATTACAGGGGCAAATTATTCACTTGAAGCTGAGTTTATTCCTCATTTAGCCCAGGCCAAATTTTTGTTTACAGAAAGGCTGAGCACTGTAGCAGAACTCCTTTTGGTGTGGACAAAATTAATTGCACAAGAGACCAAGCTGATCTTGTGCACCAAAGTGTAATCTCCAGGCAAATGGCATCAGAGATTATTGGAATCTAATTCAACTGAAGCATGTTCCAGGTGTTGCTCTCCATTTTGCCTTGTAAGCAGTGATGATCATTCCTAATAAAAATCAGAATTTGCCTCACTTTCTTGGCTGTAACTATTTACTTGAGTTTGTTCTTGAAGTGTTTGACGGAAGTTCTGAACTAACTACTGAAGGTATTTTCCAGATTTTGCATGCCAATTGTTTGTAGAAAGGTATTAAAGGAAAAGTTCGAAAATTGTGAAAAAAAATGTTTGAATTTTTGCCCTGGTATATTACATTAGCATCTTGCATTTATAGTTCAGCTATGCCATTATTAGACATTTGACTTGCCCGGTAAATTCTTGAATATAGTAACATTTTTCTACCTCAAAATTTCATGCTACCATGGTTTGTGTTCATATTCACTTGGGTACACATTTGGGATATAGAATAATGAATAGTCAAAAGTTAAAACAGCGAGCAAAAAGCCCCTGTTAGTGCAACAGAATGCACAATATAGTTGAACATTTCTATGCCAATCAGATCTAACAGAACAAAAAAAACAAAATCCCAACTGTTTCATATTAGTTCAATGAATGAATCCAGTTCTTTATTCATGGGCAGGAAGACTAACGATGTACTGTTTACAAGTAAAATTCACGTCCAATACATGGGGATTCAATGGGAGCCACAAAAAATTCATAAGACTCAACTAGGTACACATAAAGGGCCCCTATGAAACGATCAATAATTTTGAGTTCTCTCACCCAAAACCTGTGATAGCATCTACAGAAATTCCAAGAATTCATTCTATTATAATGTACTTCTATAATTAATAACTATTTTGACTTTCTAATTACAAGCATTACAATGGAGATTATGTTACTACACGGAGATTTTCAAGTATTATATCATGGTTTGGCATGCACATTTGAATGGTATATATGTATAGTCATGAAATTCAGACAAAATGTAAATGCAGTTCAACATCAAGCTTTATCTGGCATGCGAGTTAGGTCTCTCAACCATGTAGGTCTTTTGGCATTATAATAGAAGTGAGCAATCATCTGGACTAATTCATTGGCAGTCCGGACCTCTGCAAGTAAAAGCACCAAATCAGCAGGTATAAAACATTAAAGTGTGAATGTGATCAGCAAACTAGAAAAAGTTACAATTCCTCAACAAAAAATTATTAAGTAGAAAATGTTACAAATTACAATTACCCAAACAGAGAGAGAGAGACAGAGAGAAAGAGAGTTAAACAGCAAAGGTATAAACACAAAAAGGGAAAAAACAGTTTACAAACTAGTTGCATCTTATGCTCCAAGTACCACAGGAGAATTACTACACGGCCAGTTGTTTAAGTCAAACATTTAAAGGTTAAAAATCTCATGGAAGCCCTTGACCCCCACATTAAAGTGGGTTATTGTACCATGTTAATGTTGTGTTGGGGTTCAAAGTTCCCCAGAAATCAATCAAAACAGATAACCTGTTAGAAAATCAATGCTTGAAGTAACATAACCATAGCATTGGCAGAAGAGACAGGCAGTCTAACTAAACTAGTTTATGATTTATCATACCTGTTTCTCGGTACAAGAGTTTGCCCCCTCTAATAAATAAAATCTCTGGGGTATCTTTAACTCTAAGAGCGGAAGCCAAATCCTTCTCTATCTTGGCATCTATCTTTACAGTCTGCTACAAGACCAAAAAGGACATAGAGCCATTAGAATATGGAATATACATCATAATTACTAATACAACTAACAGTATGAAATTAAGACATGTCATTCACAACATCCAAGTGCTGAAAACTTCTACCAATATCTTTAAGAATGCATAGGATAAACTGATGATGATGACGACTACGTTTATTGTGTTGTTAAAATATGCAACTACTGTCAAATTCCACTTTGGACAGCTCATTTGATGGAGATGATGATTGCATTGAATTCCTATTTTTGAGATGACCAAAATCGATCTAAAGATCACTCAAATCAGACAAGGGAAAGTGTGTTTGTGAAGAAAAGCCCACATATGCACATTTGGACAAGGCCGGCCCCTAAAGCAAATTGGACACCCTTGGAAGCCTATAAATACAAGTGACCTCAAGCTCATTTGGAGATCACCAAGCATCTTCTTCTTCTCTTCTTCATTGATTGGCTTGCACAGGTCTGAGGTAGGGACGACAACAGAAGTTCGCAAAAGTCTGAAATTACATGATCTGAGGCTTGCATCTGTTTTAGGGTTTTTGGATTACAGTCACAAACACGTCACAAGGCAAATTCGACCACATTCGTTGGCTTGCAAGAATCAAGGGTGACTGAAAGCCTCTAGTCGCTCGCACAGCTCCTCATGCATGTGACTAGGAAGTTTGACTAAAATTAACCTTTGACCGAAGTTGCCGCAAACGCGAAAAGTTGTCTCTAATATATCCTAATGTTGGAAACTTATTTCTGAATGTTATTGGGTTGTTTTGCTGATGATACTGTATTGGGCTCATTGTACTCTCTGCTGAACATTTTATGACAATCTAATAGAAGAAGAATTTCAAAGGCTTTTCCCACTTGTGGGGTTTTTCCTTGGCCTTTGACCAATCCTAGTGTCTCTTGTTGATGTGTTGATTATCTCCTTGTCATTGCATTTATTGTTCTATCTTCAATCACTGTTGATGAATGGAAAGACTAATTGTAATTGAAAAGATTGCTAATTGAAGTATTGATATGGGCTAAAGTAATTGATACAGCATAGATCAATCTGAAAATTTAACATGCGTAACTACTCTCTTAGGACCTATGTTGCCAGGAAACGTGGGGACGAGAACGGGGACGTGGACGGGTACGTCATTTTTTGAAATGGGGTATGTCAGTTCGTCGGGGATATATATATATATATATATATGAATTTGTATAGTTTCCAACTTTAAACAAGAAAACTAAAATATTTATGATTTAAACTTTAAAGATTTAAACAAGCACATCATTGAACATTCAACATTCACATTGAAATTTCAAAATTTCTAGTTTGATATCAAGTGCAAATTAGAGTTTACACATACTTGTAAATCTGGTCCCAAGCCAATTTCGCCCAAAAGTTAAAACTTTGGTAGGGAAAGAGAAGGCCAAAAGTCACATTCTCGGCAAAAAATGTAAGAAAAACATAGTTAACAGAGTGATTAGAAAAGAAAGTGATGTCGATTAGCCATGAGAGAATGTGGAGATTATAGTAAAAAAAGCAAGAGTTTGGAATCGCAGTATATGGAAGTAAATAGTTTATTGTGGTTGCTTCAAGATTGTAATACTCGTCATAAGGAAGATTTCCTATCTTTGACATCATGGGTCGATTTACAATTTAGAATTAAATTTTAATTTACTAATTTTGTTATGCAAACAATGAAGTTTGAACACACAGAAATTAGAATTAATTCATGTCGCACAGTGAATCTTCAAGAGCTACCTGTGAATCTTCAAGCATGGATTGCGTCTTTGTGGGAACCTCCAATCACCTACATACACCAGCGAATGCCCCAAACACACCAGGGAATACCCACCATCTCAAGGGTCAAACCGGATGTCCGTTGTCTCAAACGAAATGTCGTTGTCGAAGAGTGAAGCGATTTTAGATTTTACGGGTTATGCATTCACCTTTTGACTTTCCACGATTTCTTTTAATTAAATTTTTATTTCAAAAATCATTCAACAAAGAACCTGATTTTGGGGTTCCAAGTACCCATTATCGAGTTCGGCGTAACCTCAACATCAAACGAACCAATTTTTTTTAACGAAGAACCTGGTTCTTATGGGATTGTTTCAGAAGAACCCGTACCCGAATCTGGTTCTTGAGGATGAGAACCCAAGACATGTTTGAGAACCCCACCACCGGGTTCGCAAACCTGTGCAACATAGCTTAGGACCAACAAGGTTTATCAAACAAGAAAAGGAAACAAACTAAATATTCATCAAAATGTCATTTCTACAGTTGAACTTGGTCGAAATGACGAGTACCAAGGTCATTATACTACTAATGAATTGTTGTATATAGAAAATTTCTAGATTTCGTATAGATGAATTGCTATAAGCATTCAAACTAATGTTATAAGAGCAAGAATCGAACCATGACTGGAATTGTGAAAATCTTGAACCAAACTATCTTGTACCGACAAAAGGAAAAAGAATCTAAACATATAAAAAGTACATAAACTAATCAATTTTTAATAATAATAAAAAATTATATATTCATGTGCATCAATCTAAAACCAAAACACCAAAATGCAAAGTTTATTTGTTTATATAGCATTTAAGAGTGAATATATCAAAAAATGCATGAAGTGCAATACATATTTGAACCAATATACATACACAATGATGCACTAAATGACCTCTAGGTTCCCAAACAATCATAGCACATATTGTCAAAATCATCCCTCAAACAGGGATAGTCACCATCACAAAGAAAACAAACACAAGTGTTTATCATGCTACATGTCGAAATCCAAATAGATGATAGAATTTCTTATCATGGCATTCACTTGAGAATAATATACATATTTTTCTTAGCATTTACACTAATTAATTATGTCGTCAAGCAATTACACCATAACAAAATAGAGATCATAATGCACAAGAGGCAATAGACAAAAGACACAAGAGACTAGGCTAGAGGCCAAGGCAGAATCTACAAGGGGAAAAACTTTCAATCCTTTCCTTATAGCTTCTTCATCAACAAGAAAAATCCAAGTCAGACTAACCAATGCCAAGTCAGCACTCCAAACTCTACCAAGTCAACCCTCTAAACTTTGCCTTCTTGTAGCTTTCACCATCAGACATAGTAGCCTTTCTCAGGAAAACTCGCACTGTCACATGGATGATACCTCAAGAAAATCCGTAATGGTTACAGAGAAGATGCCTCAGAAACTTGCACTGTTTACAGAGAAAAGATGTCACATGTAGCATCGGATGTGCTCTAGCTCCAAAATTTTGTGGAGAGGCTAGAGCACATGAGATCTCCAAGACCCAGAAATCGTTTGGAGAAATTCCACCCGGATGAGGAGTTATTAAAATAATTAATATTTTTAATGGGTTCCTAAGTCTAAACTTAGGAAAATAAAAATATTAATGGGTATTAATAAGAATATGGGTGAAAAATTCTAAGTGATGAGGATCAAGTCTGTTTTAATCTTAGCCGTTGATTAGGGACTTAATCTCGTTCATTAATTCATCAACAGGAAAAGTATAAGAGGAGGCTTGAGGGTCAGTTGGAGATACACACTGGAGTGATCAGTCAATTCGATTTTTCTAGGGCGAGGTTTGTTGAGAAAGTTGAACAAGTGATCTTAGTTGCAATGAGAGGGGCAGAAGCAGAGAGTTGGATCGGAAGGGAGTTCCAAGCCAACGAGTACCAATAGAGAGGCAGCAGTAGCATCAATAGAGGCAGCGCAGAGGCCTACACAACCCAGGAAGGGGCTCACGCAGTGCTGACATAGGCCGAGAGGGTTTCTTGCAATGGCAGTGCGAGGTAATCGTCGAAAGTTCGAGATTTAGCTGAGAGTTTGACGTTCTGAGCCGGGAGGGCTAAAGTCGAAGCTCCTGAGAGAAAATCGATCTAGCAAAAGGGGTGACGCAGCCTCCTAAAGGCAAGACGGTGGCCCAAGCAGAGATTGCCCTGGGATTTTCGCAGTGCTTGCCAAAGGAAGACCACTCAGTGGATCAGTTGTGACTTGGAGAATGAGGTAAACCCTCTTATGTATTTCTTGCTCCCGAAATATCTCTGAAAGGTTCGCCAGTGTGAGAGGCAACTTGTTGTACTCAAATTTTGCTTACTTAATAATACAAACCCTCTATCTACTGCACCAGTTTTCCCACATTGGGTTTTTCCGGGGATGATTGTCAAAAAAAAATGGTGTCCCTTGTGTATTTGTCTCATAGGTATTTCAGTTTATGATCAGAGCATTGCAGATCATAGGAGACTGAAGACATCAACCAGGAGATCCAGCGAATTTGCTGCAGAGAAGCAGTTGTCCGAAGTGACAGTTTCAAAGGTAGAGGAGCAGCTAAAGGAGTGACGCAAAGGCTCACGAAGTGCCTGCATCAGCATTTCAAGCCTGCAGAGGGTAACACAGAACTCGAGAGGAGCTCACGCAATCACTGTGTCAGCTCTCTGGGCCAGCGCAGAGCCTAAGAGGCTTGAATCAGTCAATTGTTGAGGATGGAGGAGCAAAGCAGATTTGATCTGAGCAGCTGGTGGGATGTTGTTGCTATTGGTGCAGAATAGTGTCTGTGGAGACAAAGTCGAGGTAGAGGGAGTCACTGCCTTGACAGATTTCTTGCCAAGTAAATCTAGATTCGGGTTGCAACAACAAAGGAGCATTGTAGAGGAGTGATTTGACATTTGGTGGGAGGATTTCCGTGAAGGAAATCAAGACTTAGAGAGAGTCTAGAGGAGCCTGTTTCTTAGAGGGTTTCTTGTGCCAAAAAAATCCAAATCTGAGTCTTGTTGGATTAGCAATAGGAGAAGGAGAAGAGAACCAGTCCAATATTTTTGGAGCAAAGATGGCGTCAATGGACTCGAGGATCAGGACAGATTGGATGGAGCATCCAATTTTGTCATCTGGAAGGCTAGGATCCTGGCAATCCTAGAAAAACATCGCATCAAGGACTATGCCTTGAAAGTAGTTATTGTTTTGGTCGACGTTGATCCGTTAAAGAAGTACGAGGAGGCCCTGGCAAAGGCTAAGTGCATGATTCTAGACGGGGTCAAAGATCATGTGGTCCCACACATTGCTGAGAAGGAAACAAGGGAAATGTGGGAGGCACTGACCACCTTGTCCCAGGGCACTTTTGTTCAATGGAAGATGTTATTAGAAAATCAGCAGAGACAGTACCAGATGCAGAAGGGAGAAGAGATCGATCCCTTCCTCCTCAGGTTGCAAGGGATTCAAGACCAATTGACTTTCGTGGGGTCTACACCAAATCCTAAGTTCATGGTCAGGACTACCTTGAATGCGGTCACCGAAGACTGGGACACATTTGTCGAGAGTATCTTGGGCAGAGCTTCTCTCCACAGTTGGGAGGTGATGTGAGCAGCTCTTCGACTGGAAGAGATCAAGAGGTTGACCAAGGCAGGGAGTAGCGGCAGACCAACCCGAGTCAAGAAGGAGGACGATGCAGCTCTCGCATCATCAGGACAGCAAGGGCAGCAAAAGAGAAAGAAGGATATTTCCAAGGTCAAATGATTCAAGTGTGGGGAACTTGGACATTTCGCCACTCAGTACCCCTGGAAGAAGGGCAAGGAGGAGGCTTCTGACTCAAAGGCTGCTCCAGCGAAAGCTAACAGGGAAGGCAAGGATGACGATTGTGCCATGAGTGCTCATGCGCATCTGGAGAAGAGGTGGGGCGACATGGAGTTGTATTCGAGAGGATTGCATGGGGGCAGGATCCTTGAGGTGCCCAAACTATTGGATCACATACAGCTACGGGAGCCCTTAACAACAATAGCAAAATGACGAGTGTCGGTTGGAGCAAGCTGTGATGGAGCAACAGTGGCAAAGCTAGAGTGCCAAAGTCTGAAGAAGCACAGTGGATGTTTTAGCAATACGAGAGGCACAGAGCAGTTTGCAGCAGCACAGTAGCAGCAGAGGGTTAGCACAGATTAGTAGCAGAGGTAGCTTCAACATCACAAGGCATCCATACTGACCAACATGTCAGTCTTGAGTGTTCAGTTGCTTACTTCTCAGCAAATGAGTTGCAGTGCAGCAGTTAGCAGTCGCAGTACGATGGGCAGCATGATGCAGCATATTGAGAGGGAGATGCAGTACAGATGTAGCAGTGGCAATGGCAGAGCCATGGGCAGCAATATAGCAAGCAGCATTGCAGTGGATGCAGGGCAGCAAGGCAAGCATCAGCAGCACAAAGGACCGATGCAATGGATCAGTGTAGTACTTTTGTTGGGAAGTATTACTAGAGCACATTCCTCGCTAGGAGGGATTGTTGATTTTGGGTAGCATTGGATGTGCTCTAGCTCCGAAATTTTGTGGAGGGACTAGAACCCGTGAGATCTCCAAGACCCAGAAGTCGTTTGGATAAATTCCACTGGGATGAGGAGTTATTAAAATAATTAATATTTTTAATGGGTTCCTAAGTCTAAACTTAAGAAAATAAAAATATTAATCAGTATTAATAATAATATGGGTGAGAAACTTCTAAATAACAAGGATCAAGTCTGTTTTAATCTTAGTCGTTGCTTAGGGACTTAATCTCGGTTGTTGACTCATCAACAGGAAAAGTATAAGAGGAGGCCTGAGGTTCAGTTGGAGATACACACTAGAGTGATCAGTCAGTTCGATTTTTCTGGGGCAACGTTTGTTGAGAAAGTCGAACAGGTGATCTAAGTTGCAGCGAGGGGCAGAAGCAAAGAGTTGGATCATAAGGGAGTTCCGAGCCAATGAGTACCAGCAGAGAGGCACCAGTAGCATCACTAGAGGCAGCGCAGAGGCATACGCAGCCCAAGAAGGGGATGACAAAGTGCTGACACAGGCTAAGAGGGTTTCTGGAAGTGGCAATGCGGCATAATTGTCGAAAGTTCGAGATTTCGCTGGGAGGGCTGAAGTCGAAGCTCCTGAGAACAAATCGATCCAGTAGAAGGGGTGACGCAGCCTCCTAGAGGCAAGACGTTTGCCCCGTTAGCCCTGAGGTATAGTGCCGCTATTTTGAAGACTAAAGGAGGGAAATGGTCTATTTTGTTGTCGTGGAGAGGTTCCCATATGGTCCATCACCTCACTTTTCTCACTCATCCACCCCCATTCACGTTCACTCATGTCCTAACCCAACCCTCACATCATAACAAAACCCACTTTCGCCTTGGCCCTACGTGAATTAATCCATTTTTGCCCCCCTATGTATTATTATTTTTCAAAGCGCATGAAAACATGCACTAATGCACAAAAGCCCTGAAAACCTTACCTTTCCGCCCATATGTGCCCCTTTGCACATTTCTCGAGGTCATCCCATACCTTCATGTCCCCCCGTCGTCGATCCTCCCACTTATCTGACGGTTTGCACTTCATCCGACCGACGTTATATGCTCGACCAATCACCACTGTTAGATCATTTTTGCTAGATCTAATGGCTATCGCGCATATCGCTCAGGCAACAAGCGAGAGGGATACCCGCTCGATAAGGCGGTTTCCTCTCTCTCCTCCGCTACTACGTCACGCCCGATGAATGGAATCGAGCGAGCTCCGACCTTTACCACTTACCACCCGATGACCGCCCAATATAAACCATTTCCGCTCGAATAAACCGCTCCTGGGCGTTATCCTTCAAGCACCTCCTCTGCCCGATAGCCGTTCGATCTACTCATCCAAGATCTGACAACTCAGACTTACTCCACTCCTGCCACGACTTCAAGCCTCCAGCGATTGATCTCCTCTGTCCATTCCTCTCAATCCAACGGCCCTCGTTCACGATCACCACAGTTCATCCTCCGCTGCCTGACCAACATCCCGACCGTCGATCCACTCCATCCAATGGCCCATGTTCCCCATACCCCACTTCCCATCAATCACCCGGGGAGGAAATTTGTTGGCTCTATCATTGTTTTTGACAGTCGGACAGTTGAACTGAAATAACGGAATGCATGGCCGAAAGGGGAAAAAACAACACGATGCAGCCGAACCAACAAAAATGATCATGGAACATCGCTGGCACGAACAAGCCACCTGATAGCGCGGCAAAATTACCAAAATTTGGTTACCGTGTTTGTTAGAAACAGAGCCCTCTGAGCTCATGTTTGTCTAGTTATGGCATCAAGTAGTTAGAACTTAGAAGGCAGAGGGGATAGATTACGACATCTCGAGCCTCAGAGAGTTCGAGAATATTGTAAAAAGCCTATAAATGGCTGAAAGTTGGAAGGAATAAGAGTTCAACTTTTGGGACTGTGGATACTCTGTTCCTCCCAGCTTCTCATCTTCATTCCAGTAATACAAGCTTCTTTTGTTGTTACATGTTCAATTGCCATCTTCTCCTCTGTTCTAAGCTTGCACTTGAATAGGTTATTCATGTTTTCTTCTATGTCTAATGCTAGATAATTGTCATCTTATCTATGCGTTGATAAATTAGAATTGCAAGCTTCATTTACTTTTTGTAGCTAGCCATCCATATGTGTTTATGTATGTATCTGCTGGTACAGTCAGGATTCTCCATATATTCATTGAATCTATAAATTATTGAACATTAGTGGTCTGAAGCCTTGTCAAGCTGAGGGTGTTCATGCATGTCTTGAGTGAAAACAAAGTTGAAACAGTCATCTGACTTGATCCAAACCCCAATCCATTCCAATAGTCAAAGAACGATATTGATGATTTATATGTTAACAGGCATCTCCAAGCTACAACCTAGGAGAGTTCCCTGGAGTGATAACATAATTGGCACCGTTGCCGGAGAGAGGAGACTGAAGCTCAGCTTCCCTGGGAGATGACACAGATCCAACTTTGATGATAGACAAAGTCTGGACACTATTTGGGTTGTAATCATCTATCTGGCGACTCTACTGGAGGACGAACCTCTCGGCGACTCCACCCCATAGTTCTGGCTCAGTTTGTGAGGCATAGTTGGAGAAATCCTCAGAAGCCACGAGCTGACCCAGTACCTAACCCTGAAAGAATCATCAAAGAAAGAAAGGCGTTGCAGAAAGGAGCATCAGGTTCAGGTAACTCTAAACAATATTCTATATCTCTTCAAGAAAATCCTGTAATAGAACAAATACATGTTGAAAGTATAGCATCTAATACTAGCAGTGAAGAAAAAATCTCAGAGATTCATAGAGCTCCTTATTCTTTAGGTTCTTCTTTCGTTGTAAGCCCAAAGGAAGCCTCTCCTCCTATCCATCAGACTCCTCTAGTCCTATCAGTCACTCCTCAACCCCCTGTCATTCAGACTTCCAGTACCCTTATAGCCACCATAGCTATGGCAGCACCGACCAAAATGGAAAGAATCATAGCTGCTAGGCATGGACTTCTAGTACTGCCCATTCCTTTGAATGCCATGCCTACTGGAGAATATCAGAAGTATATGCCTAAGTTCACTGGGACTGAAGGTGTTACAGCTGAGGAACATCTTGAATCATTCTATAGCTATGCTGATAACCAGGACATTAGTGAAGTTGATGTATGGATGAGAGTCTTTGTCCAAAGTCTAGATGGAAAGGCTAGAAAATGGTTCAGAGAACTGACCCCAAGGTCTAGAGCAGATATTGAGGCTTTAGATGATGTATTCCTAAAGCATTGGGGGGATAAAAAGGATCTACTCTACTACCACACCGAGTTTGGGAACTTAAAGAGGGAAAATGGTGAGTTGTTGTCTGATTTTAATAAGAGGTTTAACCGCATGTACAGCAAGATACCAGCTAAAGTAAAACCCACCACTACATCTGCTAAACTCACCTATGCTAGTGCCTTTGATTCTGACTTCTGTCTACTGTTGAGGGAGAGACGATGTGCTACCTTGGCTGATATGCAGGATGCAGCCTTGGAAGTAGAATCAAACATCATGGTTGCAGAGAAGCTCAAGGGGAATGTTGATAGATGGAGATAGAAGGGCGAACCTTCATCATCTTCAGATCCCAAGATAGATAAAATGAGCAAGATGATAGAGTCATTAACCTCTGAAATCTCCAAATTAAAGGTTGAGCAGCACCCTGGGAAAGGAAGAGTTCCTAATACCTTTGCTCCTAGAAATCCAAATCCATATAGAAGAGCTAATGAGCAGTTGCAGATTCTGCAAAGAAGCAAAGATTGCCAATGAAGACCAAAGGGTGAAGACCCCTTTCCAGAATGTAGTCATGGAAGAAGAGCAGTTTGAAGAAGATGATGAGATCCATTGTTTGGAAGACAAAGGTAGTGCCTCCTTTTTGACCTTAGCTACCTATGAAACGTCATTATTCAATGACCAGATCAGCCAAGAGTGGGATGGTGAAGTCATTCTGCAAATTTATGATCAACACAGAGATGATCTGAGGTCGAAGATGACTAATGCCAAGGGGACTCTTGTTCAGAGAGTTGTTGTCCCGGCAATACAGCAAGCTAATAAGCAGAAACGACCGGCAGTTGATCCCATCATCCTCAAAGCTCCAACTCACGAGGTAAGAGGCCTTGACAAGTCTCCTTCTCCTTTCAGTTTTGAATCAGAAATCCAGAAGCTAAGAATACCTATACCTCTGATTGAACTAGTGAAGAATGAGTCCTTCAAGAAATCTATCCTCGAGGCCCTTGAGCCTAAAGCCATCCAAGCCTCCACTGACTACGTAAATCTGCAAGACGAAAAACCAGCTGTTGTTCTCAACCCAATGATTGAGAATTATGATGACAACACCCCATCATTCTATGTCTCTTCGACTATTTATGACAAAATCCTTCACAACTACCTTCTGGACATAGGAGCCAGCCATAATCTAATGCCCAAGGTTGTCATGGATGAGTTGGGTCTTGACATTACCAAGTCTTATCATGACCTATTTTCTTTTGACTCTAGAATAGTGAAATGTTTGGGATTAATCAAAGACCTAGCCATCACCTTGTCTCAGCTACCCATGAAGAGCATGATGATGGATATTGTGGTAGCAGATGTACCCCCCAAGGTTGGCATGTTATTTTCCAGAGGTTGGATCAAAAAATTAGGTGGAACATTGCAAAATGATCTGTCCTATGCTACTATCCCAGTTTTTGGAGGTGAGAGTACGAGATTATGCAGAGAAGCTCAGTTGGCTTATATCATCAGTGATGAAAGGAATCCCACTAATCATCCCATCTATGCTGTCGACACTGATTTTGGAGCCTGTATTCTTCGGATTGAAGAATTCTAGTTGGCCTTCATGCAGCTCAGGAAACCGGTTTGCCAAATCACGGAGGAAGAAGGCCCACAAATTTGGGACATGTTCTTTGATGGAGCTTGCTCTAAGGAAGCTGCAGGGGCAAGTGTAGTCCTGGTGTCCCCCACACAAAAATGCATTCATTTATCTTTCAAGTTAACTTTTCAGGTCACAAATAACATAGCAGAGTACGAAGCCTTGATATTGGGCTTAAATGCTGCTAAAGAAAGGGGCATCAAAGGTCTGAAGGTGTTTGGAGACGCAGACCTTATCATTCAGCAGGTGAACGAAACTTTCCAAGCAAAGCATCCAAGGCTGAAAGCATACAGAGATGAGGTATGGAAGCTCAAGGGTTCTTTTAATAGTTTCAGCATTTCTTACATCCCTAGAATGAAGAACAAGCTTGTTGATTCCCTTGTTGTGTCGGCTAGCACATTTATTCCTCCTTTGCTTCCTAAATTGACTTATGAAGTTCAAGTGAAATATAGACCATCTCTGCTTGACAATGTCAAATACTGGAAAGTTTTTGAAAATGGCGATGAAATTAATAGGTTTTTACAAGTCATTGATGAATTTTTTGAAATGCACATTGACCAAGAAAACGAAACGAAGAATGCAACCAGTCCAAGCTAAAGGACGAGATTGGTCAGGATAGCATTGTTCAGCTACCTAGTAACCATATACACAAAGGATTGGTGCCCCTAGAGAAGTTGTTTGATCATAACGATGTACCTTATAAGCCTGCCAAAAAAGAAAATGAGTCTGCAGTCCATAGACAAAACGTAGGGAGTCCAGCCCATCCAAAGTACATAAATCTGTCCACTCACTTGTCTTCTGCCCAAAGTTCCGAGTATTGCACCCTGATGCAACAATTTGCTGATATTTTTGCTTGGGAGTACAGTGATCTTAAGACCAATGACACAAACATCATTCAGCATAAGATTCCACTGGAGAAGAACACCATCTCTTTTAAGCAGAAATTAAGACCTATCAGCGCTCTCTTATTGCCTTTGATTGAAAAGGAAATCAATAAGTTGTTGGATGCCAAGATCATAGTTCCCCTATGGTATTCAAAGTGGATGGCTAACTTTGTGGTAGTGAGAAAGAAGAATGGAGAAATCAGGCTTTGTGTTGACTTCAGGAATCTGAACAAATGCTCTAAAAAAGACAACTACCCCTTGCCTCAAATGGAACACTTGCTGCAAAAAGTTTCAGGGGCTAGAATCATGTCTTTCTTAAGATTGATTTTCAGGTTACAATCAGATTGTTGTACACTCAGAAGATCAGGAAAAGACCGCCTTCACTACTCCTTGGGGCACTTTCATGTACTCCAAGATGCCTTTTGGACTGATGAATGTTGGGGCTACTTTTCAGAGGGCCATGGACATAGCCTTTATGGGAGAGAAGGACAAGTTTGTCCTTATTTACCTTGATGACATAACAGTCTTTTCCAACAGTCACAAGGACCATTTGCAGCATTTGAAGAAGGTGTTTCTAAAGTGCAAACGGTTTGGAATTTCTATGAACCCAGAGAAGCCTCATTTTTCTATAGAAGAAAGCAAACTTCTGGGACATATTGTTTCTGTTGAAGGTGTGAAGATCAATCCAAGCAAGAGTTCAAGCAATTCAGACATTGTCCATCCCAAGGTCAAAAAGGGACATTCAATCTTTCCTGGGTAAGATTAACTTTGTCAGGAGGTTTATTCCGAATTTTGCAGAGCTAGTAAATCACATCACTTCCATGCTGAAGAAAGGATCAGAAATAAAATGGACAGATGGTGCAAGAAGTTCTTTTGAAGCCATCAAACAAGCTATCATGGAAGCTCCCACTCTAATCAGCCCAGATTACACCAGGGAGTTTTATATCTTCTCTTTTGCCTCTTATGATACACTTGTAGCAGTTCTATTGCAGAAAAATGATGAATGTGTAGAGCACCCTGTGGCCTTTTTCAGCAAAGCTCTGAGGGATGTTGAATTAAGGTATGACCTTATTGAAAAACAAGCTTATGCTCTCATAAAATCTTTAAAGGCATTCAAAATTTATATTCTGCGTTCCAAAGTGGTTGTGTATGTACCTTCAGCCTCAGTAAAAGATGTCCTAACTCAGCCAGATATTAATGGAAAGAGAGCTAAATGGATTGCAAAATTCATAGAGTTCAACATAGAGGTGAAACCCACCAAGCTTATGAAAGGCCAAGGCTTGGCTAAGCTAATGGCTAAGGAAAATCGCAGTTTGTTAGACATCAATTGCATGGGTTCAAATTCAGGTGGTGAGCAAACAGAGGAAGCAGCAGAAGAGCAAGAACAGAATCAGTGTTTGGCTGAAAATCTAGCCACCTGTGAATGGTATTCCAGTGTAGTTCATTTTTTGCAGAAGCTAGAAGTCCCTCCAGGGCATAGCTCAAGTCAAGCTCGGCCCATTAAGCTCAGATCAACGAATTCTACATTAATAAAAACCTGCTTTATTGGAGAGACCCATCAGGGATCCTCTTGAGATGTCTAGACAAAGGACAATTTGTGGAAGTCATGCACCAGTTCCATTCTAGCATCTGTGGAGGGCATCATTATTGGAAAACCACAGCCCACAAGATCCTAAGAGCTAGTATTATTGACCTACTCTGTTCTCTGATGTGTTTTCTTTTATGAGGTCTTGTGACAAATGTCAGAGGTTTGCAGGAAGACAACAGCTAAAATCTCTGCCCTTGAAGCCAATGCACACCAATGGTCCCTTCTAGCAGTGGGGCTTCGACTTTATAGATGAGATCAATCCACATTCCAGTGGCTAGCGCAAATGGATCTTGGTAGCCACTGATTATTTCACCAAATGGATTGAGGCTATACCCACTAAAAATGTTAATCATCAGGTTGTCATAAAGTTCTTGAATGAGAATATTTTCACTAGATTTGGTTGCCCAACCAAACTAGTCGCTGATAATGCAACAACTTTCAGAGCAAAAGAATTGGTGGACATGTGTGAATCCATGAGCATTCAATTGGTGCATTCTACCTCATATTATCCTCAAGGCAATGGCCTGGCAGAATCATCTAACAAGAGTCTTGTAAGGATAATCAAAAAACTGTTGGAGGACAACAAAAAGAGCTAGGATTCCAAGTTGAAGTTTGCACTGTGGGCTGACAGAGTTACCAACAAGAAGTCCATAGGAAATTCTCCATTTAAGCTAGTTTATGGCGCTGATGTTGTTTTTCCTATCCAGCTGATTCTCCCTGTGGCCAAATTCTTGCAAGAAGAACAAGATGAAGAGAATGACATGGCGAGGAGAATGAGTAACTTGGTTGAATTACAGCAGATCAGAGAACAGCTGGTTGAGAAGTCAAGAACTCATCAGAAGAAGATCAAAGAAACCTTTGATAGAAAAGCAAAAATGGACATTTTTCAGGTTGGTGATTGGGTTCTCAAATGGGATGCATTGAAGGAAAAGAAGGGCAACCATGGTAAATTTGATGCCTTATGGACAGGACTGTTTGTCCTTGCTCAAATTCAGATGAACAATACTTTCATTCTGCACAATTTGGAGGGGGGAGGTGTTTTTGATGGCCCAGTCAATGGGCAGTTTTTGAAACTTTACTTCATATGAGGCTTTAAGTCCTTAATATTGTAATAGGTTTTTTCAGTTTTTGTTTTTTATGCAAATAAACTCCATGCCCAATGGAACACTAGGAGATAAGTTTGTTTTGGTTGTTACTGGAAAGGCAGTAGTCTGTAATTCTTGAAACCTCACAGGGAGGCTTTCATCCCCAGAAGGATCCAGTGTTAGCCCTGAGGTACAATGTTGCTATTTTGAATAATAAAGCAGGGAAATGGTCTATTTTGCGGACATGGAGAGGTTCCCATACGGTCCATCACCCCACTTTTGTCACTCATCTACTCCCATTCACATTCACTCATGTCCTAACCCAACCCTCACATCATAACAAAACCCACTTTCGCCTTGGCCTTACATGAATTAATCCATTTTTGCCCCCCCATGTATTATTATTTTTCAGAGCGCATGAAAACATGCACTAATGCACAAAAGCCCTGAAAACCTTACCTTTTTGCCCATATGCACCCCTTTGCACATTTCTCGAGGTCATCCCATACCTTCGTGTCCCCCCATCATCAATCTTCCCACTGATCTAGTGGTATCCACTTCATTCGACCAACATTATACGCTCGACAATCACCACTGTTAGATCATTTCTGCCAGATCTAACGGCGATCGCGCATATCGCTCGAGCAACAAGCGAGAGGGATAACCGCCCGATAAGGCAGTTTCCTCTCTCTCCTCTGCTGCTACGTGGCACCTGATGAATGGAATCGGGCAGGCTCCGACCTTTACCGCTTACCACCCGATATAAACCATTTCCGCTCGAATAAGCTGCTCCCGGGCGTTATCCTTCGAGCACCCCCTCCGCCCGATAGCCATTCGATCTACTCATCCAAGATCTGACGGCTCGGACTTATTCCGCTCCCGCCATGACTTCAAGCCTCTGGCGATTGATCTCCTCCATCCATTCTTCCCGATCCAACGGCCCTCATTCACGATCACAACAGTTGATCCTCCACCGCCCAACCAACATCCCGACCGTCAATCCACGCCATCCAACGCCCCATGTGCCCCATACCCCACTTCCCATCAGTCACCCAAGGAGGAAATTTGTTGGCTCTGTCAATGTTTTTGACAGTCGGACAGTTGAACTGAAATAACGAAATGCATGGCCGAAAGGGGAAAAAACAACAACATGATGCAGCCGAACCAACAGAAATGATCATGGAACATCGCTGGCACAAGCAAGCCACCTGACAGCGTGGCGAAATTACCAAAATTTGGTTACCGTGTTTGTTAGAAACAGATCCCTCTGAGCTCATGTTTGTCTAGTTATGGCATCAAGTAGTTAGAAGGCAGAGGGGATAGCTTAAGACATCTCTAGACTCAGAGAGTTCAAGATTATTGTAAAAAGCCTATAAATGGCTGAAAGTTGGAAGGAATAAGGGTTCAACTTTTGGAGACTGTGGATACTATGTTCCTCCCATCGTCTCATCTTCATTCCAGTAATACAAGCTTCTTTTGATGTTACATGTTCAATTGCCATCTTCTCCTCTGTTCTAAGTTTGCACTTGAATAGGTTATTCATGTTTTCTTCTATGTCTAATGCCAAATAATTGTCATCTTAGCGTTGATAAATTAGAATTGCAAGCTTCATTTACTTTTTGTAGCTAGCCATCCATATGTGTTTATGTATGTATCTGCTGGTACAGTCAGGATTCTCCATCTATTCATTGAATCTATAAATTATTGAACATTAGTGGTCTAAAGCCTTGTCAAGCTGAGGGTGTTCATGCATGTCTTGAGTGAAAACAAAGTTGAAACAATCATCTGACTTGATCCAATCCCCAATCCATTCCAGTAGTTCAGAGAACAATATTGAAGATTTATATGTTACTAGGCATCTCCGAGCTACAACCTAGGAGAGTTTCCTGGAGTGATAACAGGCCCAAGCAGAGATTGCCCTAGGATTTTCGCAGTGCTTGTCGGAGGAAGGCCACTTAGTGGATCAGTTGTGACTTGGAGAACGAGGTAAACCCTCTTATGTATTTCTTGCTCCCAAAATATCTCTGAAAAGTTAGCCGGTGTGAGAGGCAACTTGTTGTACTCAAATTCTGCTTGCTTAATAATACAAACCCTCTATCTACTGCAACGGTTTTCCTGCATTGGGTTTTTCCAAAGACGATTGTCAAAAAATAACGATGTCCCTTGTGTATTTGTCTCATAGCTATTTTTCAGTTATGATCTATATGTATGTGTAGTCTGCAATAGTGTTTTCATCGTTATTTAAATAATTGAATAATTTGTTGAATGTAAAAACAAGTAGGAGATGATGACCCAGTGATTGCAGTAGGATTTCTGATGTGTAGATTCAGAAATTGTCACATGGTATCAGAACATTGCAAATCATAGGAGACTAAAGATATCAACCAGGGGATCCAGCGAATTTGCTGCAGAGAAGTAGTTGCCCGAAGTGACAGTGTTGTTTCAGAGGTAGAGGAGCAACTGAAGGATTGACGCAGAGGCTCACGAAGTGCCTGCGTCAACATTTCGAGCCTGCAGAGGATGACGCAGAACTTGAGAGGCGCTCACGCAATCACTGCATCAGCTCTCTGGGCCAGAGCAGAGCCTAAGAGGCTTGAATCAGTCAGTTGTTAGGGCTGGAGGAGTAATGCAAACTCTATCTGAGGAGCTGGTGGTACGTTGTTGTTGTTGGTGTAGAACAGTGTGTGTGGAGACAAAGTCAAGGTAGAGGGAGTCACTGCCTTGACAGATTTATCGCCAAAGAAATCTAGATTTGGGTTGCAGTAGCAAAAAAGGATTCGGGAGGAGTGATTCGACATTTGGCAGGAGGATTTCTGTGAAGGAAATCAGGACTCAGAGGGAGTCTAGAAGAGCTTGTTCCTTAGAGGGTTTCTTGCACCAAAGAAATCCAGATCTGAGCCTTGTTAGATTAGTAGCAGGAGAAGGAGAAGAGAACCAGTCCAATATTTTTTGAGCAAAGATGGCGGTCAATGGACTTAAGGATTAGGACAGATTGGATGGAGCATCCAATTTTGTCATCTGGAAGGCCAGGATCCTGCCAATCCTAGAAAAACATCGCATCAAGGACTATGCCTTGAAAGCAGTGGTTGTTCCGGTCAACGTCGATCCGTTAAAGAAGTACGAGGAGGCCCAGGCGAAGGCTAAGTGCATGATTCTAGACGGGGTCAAAGATCATGTGTCCCACACATCGTTGAGAAGGAAACAACAAGGGAGTTGCGGGAGGTGCTGACTGGCTTGTCCCAGGGCACTTCTGTTTAACGGAAGATGTTATTAGAAAATCAGCAGAGACAGTACCAGATGCAGAAGGGAGAAGAGATTGATCACTTTCTCCTCAAATTGCAAGGGATTCGAGACCACTTGACTTCCGTGGGGTCTACACCAAATCTTGAGTTCATGGTCAGGACTCAGGACCGCCCTAAATGTGGTCACCGAAGACTGGGAGACCTTTTCCCGAGTATCTTGGGCAGAGCTTCTCTCCCCATTTGGGAGAAGATGTGGGCAGCTCTTCGACAAGAAGAGATCGGGAGGTTGACCAACGTAGGGAGTAGTGGCAGCGCAGCCTGGGTCAAGGAGGAGGAGGAGGATGTAGCGCTCGCATCATTGAGACAGCAAGGGCAGCAACAGAGAAAGAAGGAGGATATTTCCAAGGTCAGACGGTTCAAGTGTGGGGAACTTGGACATTTTTCCACTCAGTGCCCTCGGAAGAAGGGCAAGGAGGCTTCTGACTCGAGGGATGCTCTAGCGAAAGCTGACAGGGAAGGTGAGGATGGCGATTGTGCCATGAGTGCTCATGTGCCTCTGGAGAAGAGATGGGGCGACATGGAGTTGAAGTCGAGAGGACTGCATGGGGGCAGGATCCTTGAGGTGCCCAAACTCTTGGATCACATACAGCTACAGGAGCCCTTAACGACAATAGCAAAATGATGGGTGTCAATTGGAACAAGTTGTGATGGAGCAACAATGGCAGAGCTAGAGTGCCAATGTCTAAAGCAGCGCGGTGGATGTTGTAGCACTGCGAGAGGCACAGAGCAGTTTGCAGCACCGCAGTAGCAGCAGAGGGTCAGCACAAATTAGCAGCAGAGGTAGCTTCAGAATCACAAGGCATCCATACTGACCAACATGTCAGTCTTTGGGCAAGTGTTCAATCGCTTACTTCTCAACAACTAAGTTGTAGTGCAGCAATTAGCAGTGGCAGTGCTATGGGCAGCATGACGGAGCATATTGAGAGGGAGCTGCAATACAGAGGTAGTAGTGGCAGTGGCAGATCCATGGGCAGCACTATAAGAAGCAATAGTGCAATGGATGACGGGCAGCAGGTCGAGCATCAACAGCACAGAGGACTGATGTAGTGGATCAGTGTGGTACTTTTATTGGGAAGTATTACTAGAGCACATTCCTCACTAAGAGGGAGTGTTGATTTTAGGTAGGCATCGGATGTGCTCTAGCTTTGAAATTTTGTGAAGGGGCTAGAACACACGAGATCTCCGAGACCCAGAAATCATTTGGAGAAATTCCACCCAGATGAGGAGTTATTAAAGTAATTAATATTTTCAATGGGTTCCTAAGTCTAAACTTAGGAAAATAAAAATATTAATGGGTATTAATAAGAATATGGGTGAGAAACTTCTAAGTGACGAGGATCAAGTTTGTTTTAATCTTAGCCGTTGATTAGGGACTTAATCTCGATCGTTGATTCATTAACAAGAAAAATATAA
Organism: Pinus taeda; assembly: GCA_000404065.3. Lineage (NCBI taxonomy): Eukaryota > Viridiplantae > Streptophyta > Pinopsida > Pinales > Pinaceae > Pinus > Pinus taeda. The sequence continues at coordinate 50,737 of APFE031650685.1, read as the reverse complement.
GAGGAGGCTTCAGGGTCAGTTGGAGATGCACACATGAGTGATCAGTCAATTCGATTTTTCTGGGGCGATGTTTGCTGAGAAAGTCGAACAAGTGATCTGAGTTGCAGTGAGAGGGGCAGAAGAAGAGAGTCGGATCGAAAGGGAGTTCCGAGCCAACAAGTACTAGCAGAGAGGCAACAGTAGCATCAGTAGAGGCAGCGCAGAGGCCTACGTAGCCCAGGAAGGGGCTCACGCAGTGCTGACGCAGACCAAGTGGATATCTTGCAGTGGCAGTGCGAGATAATCGTCGAAAATTCGAGATTTAGGTGGGAGTTTGATGTTCTGAGCCAAGAGAGCTGAAGTTGAAGCTCCTAAGAGCAAATCGATCCAGCAGAAGGGGTGACGCAGCCTCCTAGAGGCAAGATGCTAGCCCAAGCAGAGATTGCCCTGGGATTTTCACTGTGCTTGTCAAAAGAAGGCCATTCAGTGGATCAGTTGTGACTTGCATTACGAGGTAAACCCTCGCATGTATTTCTTGCTGCCGAAATATCTCTGAAAGTTTAACCAGTGTGAGAGGCAACCTGTTGTACTCAGATTCTTCTTGCTTAATAATACAAACCCTCTATGTGTTGCACCTGTTTTCCCGCATTGGATTTTTCCGGGAACAATTGTCCAAAAATAACGGTGTCCCTTGTGTATTTGTCTCATAGCTATTATGATCTGTATGTATTTGTAGTCTGCAATAGTGTTCTCATCGCTATTTAAACAATTGAATAACTTGTTGAATGTAAAAACAAGTAGGAGATGATAAACCAGTGATTGCAGTAGGATTTATGATATGTAGATTCAGAAATTTCCACATATGCCTCAAGATATGCCACAGGTAGCTCACATATATACCTCAGGATCTACCACAGAAAATCACTGAATTGGTTGCCAAACTTTGGAGGATAGGTGCCAATATATAGTTCTTTCCTCATGCAAAACCATCCTCTTTTGAAGAAGTTGTCAAACATCAAGAATCCATAGATGTTATGAAAGAAGAATATCAATCTGTAATGTTCCAAACTTAACTAAACAGTGATATACAAAAGCAAATACGATTCATACACAGAAAAAGTATACGATCAACAAATACTCAATAAACATCAAAAATTAGAACCAGCTAAGCCATTTTATTAATGGAATGGAGCAAGTACAATAGTGTGGAACATGCACCTGGGCCTGCCTCAAGGGCAAGCTTTACAGAACCCAGGTGTCAAATAGTAATCTCAATGCTAGAAAGTAACTGCTCCTCTAATGCTCTGCACTTTCTCCCAGTAACTACAACTGTTGGCTAGAAAGGAGTTGCAAGAAGCCCCGTCTCCGGTGCTCAGAAAATGATGAAACTTCAACCACAAGCTACTTGGCCAAACCGCACAAAAACCCAGAAAGTGTTTGTCCTTAATCCAACCTCCCAAATTCGACTTCCTCTATAGCTCACCCCCTCCAAACAACTCCAGAAATGTGGCCTGCAATAGATGGCCACAAAGTCCTCCAAGCTCGAAAAGGGTAGCAAACACCACTCCAAATATCTCCTCCAACCTCCAAGGCAAAGCTCAGCCTCAAGGACTGATGCTCTACCCACCAAGTGAGCTCCCAATACTGCCTTTACGCTGTCCCAAGTAGTGTGAAACTCACACTACTAAGCCATAAGCTCAATCAGCTCCCAAACTCTCCCAAACGCTGACAATCCTCCCTAGCCTCCTCCCTAGAAAATCTCACATCAAAACTCCACTGCTAAGTACCACCAACAAACTCGACCTACTCTCCACTGCGTCCTCCAGTAATACGCACCACCTGGAAGGAAATGCTACTACTGGAAATCACAATGTGATCCTCCTCCTGAAGAAATGAAGAAAACCTTCCTAGGGTGGCACTCGAAGTCCCCCGAAGAAAGGGTGAGCTCTTCGCTAAAAAGAACTCGTGCTAAACAACCAGTGACTCGATTAAGCAGCTCAAGCAACCAATAGAGAAATCGATATACGCTGATGAATGAAAGAGAAGAGGAGAGTTGCCCTCGTTATATAGTTTTCGTGGAGCACTTTTCCCTCCATTTCGTCCTCCATCGTGGGCCCTCACTTAACCATCATCAGGCAAAAGTTAACCCCCTCCATGTAAATCGAACCAGGAAGTGCGTAATTCCCTAGTGAGGGTGGCCCCCATGTGTAACTTAACTACAAAACAAAACATCTTCTCCTAGTCTAATCTCCTAATAAAGTCGAATGGGGTCCACTAACTCCAAAATTGGCCCCATAATACAAAAAATTAATCTTGTTCCAAAATGATTTAGGAAGGGACATGACACAATCTATAATGAAAAATGGAGTTTGGGAAATTGTTCCTAGGCCTAATGACAAATCTGTTGTAACTTCCAAATGGCTCTACAAGATCAAACATGCAGCAAATGGAACCATTGAAAAGTACAAAGCAAGGTTTGTGGCTAGGGGTTTCTCTCAACAAGAAGGCATCGACTCTGAAGAAACATTTGCTCCTACACCAAGATATACAACAATAAGATCATTAATCTCATTGGCAGCAACTATGGGATGGAACATCCATCAAATGAATATCAAGACAGCTTTCCTAAATGGTACCATTAATGAAGAAGTATATATTGAAAAACCCTTGGGATTTGAAGTACATATTCAAGAATGTAAGAAACATTGGTAGCAGAATTCGATATGAAGGATCTAGGGCTTATGCATTATTACATGGAGTTGGAATTTTGGCAGAAACTTGATGAAATATATCTAGGTCAAGGAAAGTATGTAATTAAGATGCTACAAAGTTTGGCACGATGGATAGCAAACAAGTGACAACTCCCTGGATCGCCAATTTGAAGATTTTGAGAAGTTCATAATCAAGCCTCATAGATCCCACAAGTTATAGACAATTGGTTGGATCTCTAAGTATCTTGTAAACACACATCCAGATATTTGTTTTGCAATGAATATTCTCAGTCAGTTTCAGATGGAGCCTAGACATGACCACTAGATAGAAGCCAAACATATATTGACATATCTGCAAGGGACAATACATTACTGCCTGAAGTATGATGGAAAGAACAATATCCAATTTATGGGATATAGAGATTCAGATTGGGGAGGCAATGAAACTAATGGAAGAAGCACTCTTGAAGGATGTTTTAGCTTGGGATCCTCTATGATCTCATGGATGAGTAGAAAGAAAGAATTAGTTGCTTTAAGTAGTGCTGAAGTCGAATATATTGTAGCATGAGAAGTTGGTAGAGAAGTTGTTTGGTTAAGGAAGTTGCTATCTAATTTGTTTAAAGGACCAATAGACCCAACAATTATACATTGTGACAACACAAGTTACATAAGGTTGTCTGAAAAACCCATACTCCATGCAAGATCAAAGCATATAAACAATAAGTATCATTACATATGAAAATTGGAGCAAGATGGGGTGGTAGTAGGTACAGCCAACATTGAAAAAGATCGGTATCGGCAAAATATCGGCGAGGGTCCATGTAATGTCCCTGTGTAGGAATATGAGTGATATTTAAACAAATAAACAATGCAGCAGCGTAAAATAAAAAACATGCATTATACATCCATGAAAACACTGTAAATCTGGAACTATTGAGCCATATATTATAAAATCTAAGAGCATAGGTATAATATAAAATGGAATGGTGCACCTGGACTTGTCACAAGGACAAGCTTGACAAAACCTAGGTGATGGAATAGCTGAGTTGAAGGCTGCCTAGTTGCTGCACCACTCTGCACTGCATCGTCCCAGTAAATCTGTTGCCCTACTGAACTTCGACCTGCTAGAATGTGCCCAAAAACTACCCAGAAAATTATATCCTTTCAGCCTCGGACCAAACCCAGAAAATCCCAGAAGGGAATTTCTCTAGTTTTGACTTTGGAATTTCGGCCTCCTTGGAGCCTCTCCCCAGTTGTTGCTGCCAAATTCAACTTGCAGGAAACAGCCTGCAAATCCCTATGAAAACACCCCTATAATGTTGGGTTCACTTGTGCTAACTGACTCCTTGCTCCCCGGATGATTCTTGGCCCGGATGACTGCCCTCCCAAGCACCACGAGTTTGCTCCCAGAGGCCTCTGCGCAATCCATCTGCCCAAAAAATCATACTGCTGAAACACCTGTCGAGCTGGCTGCAAAACCCAGCGAAAATGTCCTCAATCAACAGCCTTTCCAGCTCCCGGAACTCCCAGCAAGCTATTGACCTCCTTGCTGGCTCAATCTCCTCCTGTGTGTTTCTGGCTGCCCAAAAAGTACGGAATCTCCTCCTCTGCGTGGTTGGATGAAGTATATGACTATGTTGGAACCTTTGAAATCTCTATGGAACAGCCTTCCTAGGGCGAGCACGGATGGTCCCCCAAAGTAGAGGTTGAATCTCCCACTTGGAAGATTTGTGGCTAAACAGTCAGTAGACTCGCTAAGCAGCAAAGCGTACAAAGATGAGTTTGTTTGTAAAATGATCAAGATGAAAACAAAATGAGATTTTATCTCTCTTTATAGCTCCTTGCGCCCCCTTAGCCTCATGTGGGCCTCTCCATCCACCCATTCGATTTTCCCTCCAAGCATATCGAATGGCTAATTCGAACTCCTATGTGGGTGGCCCCCACATTCCACTAGCAACTAAATAAATTCAATTTGACACCTATGTCCCTAAGTCGAAAGTGTGGAGCCCTCTTCCTTAGTAAAAAATGTGCAAAATTGTGTAGCAACACCCTGTTACTAACGAAGGGACATGACAGTCTTCCCCTCTCAAATGTTGCTTGCCCTCAAGCAACCTCAAAGCTAGGTGATCCAAAATATGCTCACCCTCCCATGTGGCATCCTCATCTGGCAAGTTCTTCCAATGCACCAAACATCACTTCTCCTCATGCAATGCCTAAACAAACACCCTCTCTGACTGTGGACCCCCACTATCACTGCAAACTTCACCAGGGTCCCAAATGTGCCATTAGATCATCCCTGATCGTTGTACTATCATATAGTGAAGGTGTCCCCCGATACCAGGATCCCAAGCCAACCTGATCAACATGAAGCCCCCCTTGCTCCACTCGTTATCCTCCCAGATATGGGCATTAGAACCCTTGTGTCTATCACCAATAAGTAGATCATCTTGACGATGTAAAACTCTGCCCAAATCCTCATGAAGTTGCTCTACCGACTAGTCCACCCCATGCACTCTAATTGTGGGCCCTTGAAGATACAACTCAATCCCTATGTGAATGAAGCCTCTCCTGCATGAGCTCCTCCTGAAATCCTCTTGTTGGCCATCCTGCCATGTTGATGAAGTCTCCAATGCCCTTAGCGAATCACTGAAACCCGATGGAGAATCTTGATAACCCTCCCCTATAGAAACCAGCTCACCCCTATGGGTATCTGAACTAGGAAGTACTATGATGCTAGGGTCCAATGCCCAACGCAGCAAGAAACTGTCCTACTAACCCCACGACACTCTGGTCATCACTAACTATCTAACATGCTCGTACCAGAGCCTCCTCTTGCATAAGTCTCAACCACAATCTATGCGATGATCGAGGTTAGGCCCAACCTACCAAAGCGACCCAATAGTGGCAGTGCCTATCCCTCCATGGTTGGCCCCAATCTTGAGCAACAATCTACCTCGCCTTATGGTGAGGGCTTCGGTGATTCCCCATGTGTCTACCTATGAATGAATCAATTCACATGTTATCCTGCCCATGCTCACTGAGGAGTGGGGTATCCCACCAATCCACTAGATCCTTCAATCCCATAACCATACTAGAGGTCCACAACCCCCAATCCTTGCTGCCTGTCGTTGTGATATATTGCTAGCTATTAGGACTCCTTCGTGCCCCGTATTTGACTCCTGTAGGTATCCAATAGGTAGACACTGAGCATCAAGAACCCGTGTTGTGAATAACCAACTACACCACGCCTGCCAAATCACACAACAAGATCTACTATCCCAACCCATGATGATGCGCCCTGACCCAACTAGAAGCCTAGGCATCATCCTTCCAACAAGGGCTATCGGCTACCATCCCTCGCACCTCATGCTCACCTAATGTTTCAAGTTGTCACGCTGGAAAAGCACCATACAACTCCCTCTCTGTCACCTCCCCAAGTGTGAGCCTAGGGGTGAAACATATGCTACCTCAACAATCAACCATGCTATCCCTAAGCCTGTATCTGTCAACTCATGCACCTACCAAGTGTCTCAACTAGAGAGTCTTCTTCGAGCCCATGACATGCGGTGTCTCATCCAACTGCCTAGGTTGAGCCTCCCATGCCCTGTTGCCTGAATGGAGAGTATCAAGGGGCAACAACCAAACACTATGTGACTGTAAGCAACACCGAGGGAGGATGGGTGGGTATGATCAAGAACCTGCCAAAATGCTCAAGAGTATTCCTCAGGCGTCCTTGTCTCTGCCTTGGATCTGCTGACAACCCCCTCAAGGCCCTATCTCCGCTAAGCATGGTGTCACCAAATGCTCAACCATGTCCTCATCGATCCTAGGTGAGATGCATCTAATGGTACACCTATTGCCCCTGTCTATAAGTCTCCTTGGAGGTAACGCTCCAAGCGCCCACTGCACTACATCATCTGCCACTGCATAGCACCCAATATCACCGCACTCATCGACATGCCACTGTATACCGCGACCTGTCTCTGTACACCATGGAATACCCACGACTACAACCATACCATCGTGTATCGTCCTATGTCCTGCTTGTGTCACTGCACCTATCACTCCCCGCACGTCCTCAATGTGAAGCGAGTCACTCCTCCTACCCCACAGTGTCAACTAGCATGTTGTGGTATACCACCATGTATCTCCATGCTCCTTTGCAAGCCACTGCTCCTTGCTGCATAGCCCTACACACCACTGGGTGCTATTGCCTAGAATTGGGTTTGTATGCATCAAACCACATCCCTCTATATAAAATTGGACGCTACGACCTGACTCTGTGCAGTCTTGTGCACCACTGCCTAGTATCATACAACGCTGTAACATATGGTATCCTGCAAGTGCCAAAGTGTCTGCCACTCTGATAGTGACCCCACCATAACACGCATCATATCCCCTCGTCCATCCTGGTAGACCTGAGCACCCTAACTCCACTCCTGCTAGGGGGGATATCTCTGCTGTGCTGATCCTCTGTGAACCTTGAGTCCTAAACCTCAATGGGAGAACATTGTCTCCATACAATATCAGATCTGCTGGCATACCCATGCCACCTCCTCCAACAAGCTCCTACCAGAGAATGTTAATCATCCTGCAACCCCATGCGCAACCAACATGCCAAAACAACCAATGGAGTCTGCTCACAGACCACCTAGCCACTAGCATCAACTGAAACTCCCTTAAGGAATGAATGTGCTCAGGCATGGCGTTGATCACCTCATCAATGCCATAGCCATCTCGCATGTTTGATATCGGATAGGAAGACTTGCCTGGATCCCAATGCCAACCTGAGCCTCCAGCATCCTCAATGTCTGAGAGCTCCCACTGAGCTTTACTCCGAACCACGACCATCTCCATGAGTCTAGCCTACTCCACTGGGTACCAACTCAAAATCTCTCGCCATCCAACCCCAAGAGAGGGATCGAATGCACAAACTCTAGCACATAGAACAAGCCCTCCATCCTGCGAGTGTTGCACCCTACGCAACTCATGTCGCCTCAACTCACCATCCTGGTCAACAAATAAAATTTGTCGGGGAGTCTCTGTATCTCTCTCTCCATGGTGCAAAGGTAGTCTAGCAATGTTGCAAGCCCCATCTATATAAGCCCGGAGAGAGCTATTATCTGGAAGTACTAAAACTTTATTGACAGTCTGTGCATTTAATAGCTCTAAGTCAGTGGTGGGCACCAAAGAAGACTGCTCGTCCTCCTCCACCATGGGCTCAACATGAGTCACGAACTTCCCCTCCATGAGTAGCTCACGCCCCTCTACGTACTCTCCATGTTGTTGTAGGTGGTTGTCATCCCGCAACTCTATCGTAGATCTGGGTGCCTTTGTACCTGTCGGCTCCTCATCAAGGGTGGTGATGTCTCTTGGCACCTCATCATCATGTCATGCGCTGCTATCACCTGAAAACTCGGTCACGACCCCAAATATCTCAACAATGGATGTCACCTTTGGACATGTCTATGTCTCCTGGCACCTCATCAATGGATGGTCCTATGGGTGTATGCTCTACTTTCTCCCCCAAGGTGTCAACTGATGCTATCAAAGAGGCCTCCAACAATGGTGATTCTTGTGCAACACTAGGTATACCAATGTGATCTTCACACTCCCGCGTGTCCTCTACCTCATGTTCAATCTCCTCCTCAGGCCCCTAATGTCTAAGACCAGGTCTCCACCAGCAAAATCGTCTCCTTGACTCATCCTCTAACTGTCTTTAGCCTGCTTGCTCCTTTTCAGTAGATCTGGTGCCCTGATTCTGTTGGCTTTCCCCACATAGTGTAGATGGTTGCAGTGTTGATAATATCGCCGAGATATCGGCGATATTTGGAAATATCACGATATTTTTGGCGAGCCGATATATCGCCGATAAAATATCGCGATATTTTCGGCTTTTGAAAATATCGCCGATATTTCGGAAAATATCGCGCGACGTTCGAAAATATCGCCCGGTGACTGTAAAAAATTTCTGCATGGCCTATAAAAATCTGATTTTGGTTTTTTTTCATATCATTTTCATTTCTGATTGCTGGAGAAGGAAGGGAAGAGCTATGTGGTTGCTGCCAAGGAGGGTTTGAGCATTC
>APFE031650685.1:16507-41562 GCA_000404065.3 Pinus taeda | reverse complement strand
TGCCACCAGTAGAGGACGTGGTCTACCTCCTATAGCTCCTACTTCTAGTTCTTCAGCTTCTAGAGCATAGCAAACTCCACTGCCAACTCCACCAGCACCAGCGTCTACATCTAGAGGGAAAGGGAACGCTGTGGCATTTTCTCGCAAGTGGGGCAGAGGAAATCAATAGGTTTAGACTTTAGTTATTTTCTTATGTGCTTGTAAGTTGTACATGAACAATGAATATTGAATATTCAAGAATCAAGACCAAGCATATCACATTCTAATTTCTAAATTGTAAATTTTGATTCTATTTATTTTTTTAAAGTGAACTATGAACTTTGAGAAGTAATTATATTTTAATTTGATTAGATAAGCTGCAACCTGCAATTTAATATGGATAAAAAACTATATTTCGGTATATATATATATATATATATAAAACGTGTCCCCCCGTGTCTTGTTTCCAGGTCGTTGCGTTTCGTATTGAATACTCGTATTTACGTGTCCTCCGTGTCTCGTGTCCTCGTGTCATGTGACTTAGCTTAGAAAATATTGATGTATTGTCTCCATGGAGGGTGGAGTCTGAGGAGCCCCTCTTGGAGGAGTCACCTTCATGGTTAGAGCCAGTGGTAGATGATCCATTAGAGTAGGGGCAGCAAGAGGAGGACTCGGAGTCAAAGAAGCAACAGCACTCAGAGGAGAAGCAGGAGGAGGAGGAGGACACTGCGAGAGCATCAGCATCAACACCATCTGCTATAGATATAGGAGAGCATAGCCCCATACCTAGCACTCATTATTTGACATTAGGTGCAGAGGCAAGGTCAGGGCCTCCTACTACTAGGGGCAGGCCTGGCAAACAGCCCATCATGTTTTCCCGTAAAAGGGGGAGACGACAGTGATTTCAGATAGATAGCTGCTAGTTTTATTTGTTATGCTACATATAACTCATGATGATGAGATACTTTTATATATGTGATGTTATTTTGTATTGGTTCTCCACATTTGAGTCCTTGGAATGGACAATTATCAGGGATCAGCAGGATTTGGTATCACCTTTGATGTATCATTTCTATTTGACATCATATATATCAGTGTTCTCTTCATATTTATGTGCCAATGTGTTTATTTCATGTTGTTATTGCTTTATATGTTTAAAAATCTTTAAAAAATGAATATATTATGCATTTTTTATGCTTGCCGATATTTGCCGATATTTTGCCGATATTTTTGCCGATATTGCCGATAAGATATTTTCTGGACCCTCGCCGATATTTTCCCGATAACGATATTATCAGCACTGGATGGTTGTACTCCCACGGCTTGTGCACCTCTAGTATTTATGTTGTACGGACAAGGATGGATCTGGTCTGAAACCTTCCTCAACTGAGCCAACCTCTCATCGCTCCAGTGAATTCCACCCCAGAATTCTTCCATACTAAATCTCCCTTAAGCCATGGGTAGTGTACGGTGTAACTCGTCACTGTGCATACATGCCCAAATCTCCTATGATCTCACTGGTTACCCACCGCTGGGCCACGATCATGCTCTGATACCACTGTAATGTTCCTATGTAGGAATATGAGTGATATTTATAAAGTTTAAAAAAAATAACAGTGCAGCAGCATAAAATTAAAAAGATGCATTATACATCCATAAAAACACTGTAAATCTGGAACTGCTAAGCCATATATTATAAAATCTGAGAGCATAGGTACAATATAAAATGGAATGGTGCACCTAGGCTTGTCTCAAGGACAAGCTTGACAAAACCCAGGTGATGGAATAAGTTAGCTAAAGGCTGCCCAATTGCCGCACCACTTTGCACTACGTCGTCCCAGTAAATGAAAATTTGTTGCCATGTTGAACTTCAACCTACTGGAATGTGCCCAAAAACTGCCCATAAAATTATATCCTTTTAGCCTTGGACTCCTTGGACAAAACCCAGAAGGGAATTTTTCTGGTTTTGTCTTTGGAATTTTGGCCTGCTTGGAGCCTTTCCCTAGCTGCTGCTTGCCAAATTCGACTTGCGGGAAACAACCTGCAAATCCCTCTGAAAGCACCCCTAGAATGTTGGGTTCACTTGTGCTAACTGACTCCTTGCTCCCCAAATGATTCTTGGCCCAGATTACTGCTCTCCCAAGCACCACGCGTTTGCTGCCAAAGGCCTTTGCGCAATCCCTCTGCCTAGAAAATCGTACTACTGAAACAATTGTCGAGCTAGCTGCAAAACCCAGCGAAAATGTCCTCAACCAACAGCCTTTCCTACTCCCATAACTCCCAGCAAGCTATGGACCTCCTTGTTGGCTCAATCTCATCCTGTGTGTTTCTGGTTGCCCAGAGAGTACGCAGTCTCCTCCTCTGCGTGGTTGGAAGAAGTGTATGACTATGTTGGAACCTCTGAAATCTCTATGGAACAACCTCCCTAGGGCGGGCACGGATGGTCCCCCAAAGGATGAATCTCCCACTTGGAAAATTTGTGGCTAAACAGCTGGTAGACTCGCTAAGCAGCGGAGCATACAAAGATGAGTTTGTTTATAAAATGATCAAGATGAAAACAAAATGAGAGATGATCTCTCTTTATAACTCCTTGGGCCCCCTTAGCCTCATGTGGACCCTCCATCCACCCATTCGATTTTCCCTCCAAGCATATCGAATGGCTAATTCGAACTCCTATGTGGGTGGCCCCCACATTCCACTAGCAACTAAATAAAGCCGATTTGGCCCCTAAGTCCCTAAGTCGAAAGTGTGGGGCCCTCTTCCTTAGTAAAAAATGTGCAAAATTGTGTAGCAACACCCTGTTACTAATGTGTTTGAGAAGGGACATGACAGTCCAAAAAACATCTTATTGGCAATATCAGCGAAAATATCAACAAATATCGGCAAACATAAAAAATGCATAATATATTCACTTTTTTCATATTTTTAAACATATAAAGCAATAACAACATGAAATAAATACATTGGCACATAAATATGAAGAAAACAATGATATATGTGATGTAGTGGATGTAAAATAAAAATGATACATCAAAAGCAATACCAAATACTATTGATCCCTAATAATTGTCCAATCAATGACTCAAATGTGGAGAACCAATATAAAATAACATCACATATATAAAAGTATCTCATCATCATGAGTTATAAACTTATATGCAAAACAAATAAAACTAGCAGCTATCGATATGAGATCAGTACCCTAGCAGCTATCTTTTTGTCTTTTTCATCAATTGCTTCAAGAGCTTCTTGTATAACCTCCGCACTAGAAATCGTACAAGGCATTACATCATCTCCAGGGAGTCTAGCCAAATGGTATTTCAATCACATAACCCCTCCTTCCATCTTGGTCCCACACAATTTGCATGATAGGTATGCTCGATTTGTCCCACCATCAGGTTCCGCATACTCCCAAAATGGGTCCAAGGCTTTTGGTATATTTTTAGTGAACTAATTCAAACCTAGGCACCAAAAAAACAAAAAAATGGCATTAAACACCCCAACACAAAAAATAATAAGTAATAACCACCTCATTTAAAAAAATATTTTTTTTACTACATTATTTGCATGTGAATGAAAAATGGCAATAAAAGGGTGCATAAGAAAGTTTAAAAAAAAAATGAAACTTGTTGACCAAATATAGAGAAAACCCTTGCATTGGCTCATGGGCATGAAAATCATAGCAAATTGAAAAAAACAAAAAAGCAAAATGTTGGTAGGCAAAGAAAGCAAGCATAACACTAAATATATGAAAAAAACCATTAACATAGGGGTTTTTAAAAACATACCTGTTAATGGAAGAAATGAAGTTTGTCTCAGTGTTCTTCAATCTTTGATCCACAAAAAAATTCTTAGTTGTTGCTAATAATGGTTGTTTGATCCTCAATCCCTCCTTGACAACCACCACAAAGCTCTTCCCCTTCCTTCCCCAAGACTCAAAAACGAAAATGAGCAAATGAAATGACCAAATTCCCTTTTCTAGCTACGGCCCAGCCTGCCCAACGATTTTTTCTATCATCACGCGATATTTTGCTAAGATATCGGAGATATTTCGGAAATATCGCGATACTTTTGGGAGAGGAAATATCGCGATATTTTCTCGGTGATATTTCAACTCGCCGAAAATATCGCGATATTTCTGAAAATTGTCGATATCTCGGCGATATTATCAACACTGGGTACAGCTACAATATATCTCCACCGATTAGCAAGTAGCTGATATTTTGATCAAATCTCTTCTTAATAAGAAGCTTGTGTATTTAAGAAGCAAGCCTGGATTGGTTGATATTTCCTCCCTAGTTGAGAGAGAGAGATAGGCACATCATTCTTGTCTTCACATTATGAAGAAATAATGGAGGATTGCGTAAGCATCTGAAAACCGATACTCTTTGAGGTTGAGGTAGGGCATCCAATAGGTAAGAGTAGTCAAACAGGAGATTCCTTGAGGATGTATAATTCCAAGAAAGGAATGGTCCTAAAAGGACATACCTTGCGAACATTCGGATGGGGTATGTGCCTTAAGAGACAATGATGAGGGTGTCTATAAATCATTGTCTCCCCAGCATTATGCTCTAATCTAGTGGAGAGATAGAGTTGTTAGTGAAGGCCTTGCTATATGAAAATGTTAGTTAATATGATGATGTAATATTCCTAATTGGAAAATAATAGTAAATACCAAAAACATGAACTAGGAACAACAATTAAAAATAAAGTCCAAACACCCAAATCAAAACACCATAGAAAAATAAACAGAATAATTGAGCCATTTTATTAATCAATGGGAATCTGAGTACATAATGAGTAAGAACAATGGAACTTGGGCTTCCTATGCAAGCTACGCAAATCCCAAGTGAAATCTCATTGACCCAACTATTGAAATGGCTCCAAACTGATAATGCACACTGCCCAAAAAATTCATTATAGGTTACGAAATGGAACTGGAAGTTCTGCTCAACATAATGCCTGGAATGCTTTGAAATTGTAGCCACGAGCTCCTCTTCTCAAACCCGAAAATACCTAGAAAAATTTTGGCTTGTCTCTAAACCAAAATCGAACCCACAAAGTGATGCAAATTCCCCAGCTAACTAGAAATTCGCCCTGCTATAAGAATGACGATTTCAGGCCCGAATACCTCACGACTAAATTTTGTAAAATTAGTTGTAGACTCCTCTCAATAAACTCATAAAAACCCCAACATGGATTTGGGTCGAATCCACCGACCCCCAATAAGTGCAAATTGCCCAATTTGGCCAGAAAACACCCCACAGTCTTGATACTGCTAAATTAAGCCCAAATACACCACTGGAAATATCTCCCAACTCTGGCTAAATTCTCCCTTAAGGCATACCTCCAATCTTCGACCCTTATCTCTCCTCAACCTCTATTCCTCCAACCCCTGCGCAAGCCTTCATGGAGACCCCTGTGCACTTCCAAAAATGTAGAATTTTGGCCCCAAGAATTCCCTCAAACTCAACCCTACTAATCACCACAAAATCTCCAGATAAAATAATAAAAAACACCTGCAACTCCTCTGATGTTTTGCTCCTCCATAACTGATCTCCCCACAAGTAATTTGAACCACTTCTGGGCCCTAGAAGAAACACACACTAGTTGTAATAACCTAAAAATATGCCCAATGGAAACTCTTAATTGAGCTCCCCAAATTTGCCTCACTAGGGAGACACTCTCGAAGTTCTATGAAATGAGGGTGGAATTCCGCTTGGAACTCCTGTGCTAAACATCACTTCTCTTCTTGTGCTAAACAGCTCCAAGAGAATATGTAATGTGAAGTGTAATAGTCAAAAACATGATAACAAATGAATCCCTCCTCTTTTTAAAATATTCCCCCATGCTTCTAGACTCCCCTTTTAATTATTATTTTATTGGTGGGGGCCATTTTCGACTAAGTGATTTTTTCCTTCATTTTCATAAAATAATAATTTGCCACCAATCTCCAATAAAATAAGACTTGTCACCTTTCTCCAAATTAATATTTGCCCATTTTAATTGATATTACCAAAATTGGGTAAAATGCCCAAGCTCACAAAATTGGAGATATTACAAATGAGATGCTCTGATATAAGCTAAAAGGATAGCTTATGAGATGGCTTACCAATACGACTCTTCTTACGTGAATTCTTCAGTATGAGAATGTCCTTGTACCATTGTTATTATGAATACCTCCCTAGTTAATAAAGAATGTTGAAATTTGTAACTAAGTTCGGTCTTCATAATATTTTATGTGCTCTTGATCTTATGTATTTGATGTAAAAAGAAAAAGAAAATTATTATTGTTATTTTTATAGCATGGGTTTCATGCTCAATTTTATTTTGTTCTAGGTCAAAGCACCCACTATATGCTTCTAGCCTCTAGGTTTTGTCATAGAGTCAAGAAGTCATAAGAGTCATTGTCATATGCATTAGACCCTATGGTACATTTTATTACAAGTCAAAAGAATTTACTTGAGTCAAAAGAATCAAAATACCCCTCCAAGACCAAGTCAGTCTAGCAGTGAAGAAGTTGGCTTAATTAGTGTTATTCGTCCTCCTTGGAAGCCTATATATAACAGACCATTCAACCTCATTTGAAGAGTCACTCATCTATTCGATCAAGGAAGCAAGGACAAGAACCAAGAAGGCAAGAGAAGAGGTTGAGAAGGAAGAAGAAAAGACCAATTTCGATTTTTCTCTCTCTATCCTCACATGTGCGAAGAAGGCTAGGTTTTTTGAAGCTACAAGGACGAAATTTCTGAACTACAAGAAGAGGGACGAAATCTGAAGCAAAGTGAAGTTGATAATCTACAAGCCTTTGATCAAGAAGTAGCTCAAGTGAAGGAAGGAGAAAGTCTAAAGAGCCCAAAATCACCCACACGTGCGAAGTTGCAGTGAATTGTTGGAAGGCCAAAGTTGCAGGACGGCAGTGAGGGACAAAGTTTGTTGGTGGGGGCCGAAATTTGTTGCTAGGAGTCGAAGTTGTGCATTTGGAAGAGATTTGACTTGGTTTGACTTGGTGAAGAGAAGCACATTCTCAAGAAGGTTGACTTGGTCTTAGAAGGGTCTTAGTCTTAGGTCTAAGGGTCTTGGAATTCGTCATTTGAAAATTCTATAAGAAGGGAAGAGATTTTTGTGGATTTCCCTCTCTAGGAGAGGTTTTGGCCCTGGCTAACAGCCTAGATCTTGTGTCCATTTGTTTTACTGATCTTTGTGTTTTAGTAGTTGTTTGATGATAAGAACCATATAATAATAATAGAAGAAGAAGCTAATCATAAAGAAAAGTAAAAGAATATCACAAGCAGTTATCAAGTTAAAGAGAAATCACTTCAATTTAAGCCCAATTGATTTCTCAACAAGAGCATACATTGAGCTGGAGTCTGGTAACAATGTTCATTGAGAATGTCTTTCGGATAAATCACATCTAATTTAATCTCTTAATTATTATGATATAGTATTTAAATTTAATGGGAATATGATATAATAATAATTTTACTTTGTTTTTAATTATTTCATTTTATTCCCGATTTATTCCCTATTAATATAATATTATTCCTCTTTCTTTTTCCAATTTTATTTTTGTATTCTTATTTCCCAAAAAAAATATATTTTTATTTTATTTATTTATTTATAATTTTTATTTATTCTTATTTTTATATTATTTTATATATATACTATTTATTTATTATTTATTTTATAACTAATTGTTTTTATTAGATAATATTTTGACCATATATATCCTAACGTTCATTTTAAACATAATAAGCATATATCTTATTAATTTTATTTTCTAATGTTCATTTCCGAACATTATGCATCACTGTTATTTATACCTAATAGATTTGTTTTTTCATCTTCATCTTGAGGATGAACCACATTAGATGGTTCAAAACATCGACCAACAACTAATGATGTGATTTATCATAAAGACATTCTCAATAACAATATGGATCACAGAAGTCTGAAATCAATGAACAATGTTCATCTCAACAATATTCTATATGTACCAGGTTTGAAAGAGTATATTCTGTATTTCTTGTTTAGAATATAAAGGAGATAGAGTAGCTTTTGTGGATGGCAAAGTACTTCTATTGCCCAAAGGATCTAGTGTAGATGATGCTAGAGTCGTTGGAATTTGTGAAGGAAGATTCTGTGGGCTCATAAGTCAACCAGCTCAAGCCCTTGTGCATGATGAAATCAATCCAAGTGAACTATGGCATAGTAGATAAGGTCACCTTCACTATAGAGCATTACCTAAATTGAATTGTGGAGTAGGAAGATTCTCTCTGCAGACAAAGACAACCCCTCTAGCCCAGGGGAGAGGGTCTAGCCACAAACAAGACAATCTAACATAAGATCTCTTAGATTGAGAATGCATAAGATCCTACCTCTTGTATCACTAATCCTTGTTTGATGAAGTCCTTGTGTCTTAGCTCTAGCGATCAACTCCTTAATGTCAATCAAACACCTGAAACAAATAGACAACAAACAAAAGCACACATTATAGCATACAATATATTCAACCTACTTAAGAGGCTAAGGAGTCTTAAGCTACCAAATGGCATATGCAATTGACATAGGAAACAAAATATCAGTTGTATTATTATGACAAAAATGAAAGTACAACCTTCGCCTTAGCGTTGCAGGTTTCCTTCGACGTGTTCGGGTTCCAGCACCACTGTTAGCATCTCATGATTCACCTCAAAACAATGGAAGTTCAAGGTTTCTTCCTCTTTGCTCCATGTTGGAATTTTTAAGTCTAACTATTAAAAATCCTTCCTGTACTTTCTGATTTGTTTCTTCCTACTTGTTTTGTTAATTAACAAGTTATTTACCATGTAAATACTGAAATAAATACAAGTACAGTCTCAACACATACAGATCATCCACTGAAGGAAAGACAAGCACACAATTGACACCGTTATTTTTGGACTAATGTCCTCGGAAAAACCCAATGCGGGAAAACTGGTGCAGCTATCTAAGGGTTGTATTATTAAGCAATTTCAGAATACAATCTGGGCGCCAGAAATGGCTCACCCAATAGAGAATTCCCTTGGCAGTAGTACCTCTCAGTTGGAGACAGATATTAGCCCGAATCTGCCCCATGAAATCTCCCAGCGTCAACCTCTATGGTCTGCGTTAGCCTCTCTGGCCCTGCGTCAGCCACTCTAGCGCAGTGTCAGCCTCTCGGGGCTTTGCATCAACCTCTGGAGGCTCTACGTCTCCCAAGTTGGCCCTCCTCAGGCTCTGCACAACTCCTAGCAGCGTGGCCTCTGGCTGCTTCTGCGTGGCCTCTAGCTGGCCCTACGTCAACTGTCTCCCAGCTTTTGCATTGATGCTCCCAGTGCTATCTCTACCTCTCTACTACTGCATTCACTGCCCCTCAGCTGCAACTCTAATCACTCCTTCGATTTCCTCAGCAAGCCCTGCCCCAGAAAATCAAATTCTTGATCAACTCGGTGTGCTCTCCAAGTGACTCTCAAGCCTCCTCTTCGTTGACAATTCAACAACTGAGATCAAGTCCCTAATCAATGGCTAAGATTAGATTTGGCTTGATCCATGACTTTTGGACCATTCTAAATCAGTTTTATTTTAATTCACATTAATATTTTATTTTCCCTAAGTTTAGGCTTAAGGACTCCATTAAAAATATTAATTATTTTAATACCTCCCAAACTGGTTAGATACTGCCCAAACCATTTCTGGGTATTGGAGAACCAATTTTCGTGGCTAGAGAACATCTGATGCTACTCCAAACCAAACAAACTACACACTTATTCTCCCTTTACAAACACAAACTAGAAGGCTAAAGCTCTCAAGAATTGTTTTGGCTATCAAGATTTTGCAGATTCAAGCCCTTTCATTAGCCAGCTGAGGTTGGGAAAGAAGTTTATATAGCTTGAGAGAGGGGACATGGATCCTCTTATGATGGGAGAGGCCTTATCCCTTTTGGTTTGTTCCATTTTAATAGGGGAAAATAGCCCAAACTGTCTCTCTCGGCTCTATCTCGGCTAACCATATACCAGACTTCCGTTCACGAAGCTTTTAGACCTAGAAGCTTCGACTCCATTTTAAAAAACTTTCCAAAAGAGGGTCGACGCGGGTCACAAATGGATTACCAACGCCATTCGGCGCTAGGCCCAATGTTATACTCTACAAATCAGCGCAGGGAGGAAATTGAGTGGTAGCACCGGTGTTGAAAACTGAGTTTGAAGGAATATTCTTGGGAAATGATGTAAGAGGGATGTAAGGACATGTTCTTCATGATAGGGAAACACATGAGGGTCACTGTAGAGGTCCTCCAGGATCGATCAAGGAACGGGGAGTACAGGTATAGTGACAAAATGTTGTGTAACAGATGCCCCCTAGAGCGTGAAGGCTGAACAAGAGTGGGGTGAAATGCTTTACGAGTAGATGCATGGAACCAGAAACTGTCGTCGGAAAACCTGCAAGCAAGCATAGATACATATACATCACTGAAATCTCTGATAAAAGATACATGAATCATGGTATGGATGTAGCCATCCAGAAAACAATCATGTAAATGGATCCAAGGCTTGGGCACAGCCATCCAGTAAGAAGGATCATATCTAACCCAAGGTATGGTCGCAACCATCCAATAATGAGAAGGATCACATATAACAGACTCATGGCATGGTCGCAGCCATCCATCTAAAAGAGACATGTATGTAAGCATGATCATGTCACATCGCCTCGCAACCTGGACTTTTGTAATTTGAGCCCAGGATCTTACGCTCCAACACGACCTGATCAAAGTACAAATTCTAGCATGTGAATAGATGTGTTGAAGTCGAACATGCTAGAAAATCGCTTGATTACCGATCAATGATGTGAACCGTTAACAAGCGCAAGAGGAACCACCAATAATGACAATGACTCTCAAGATACCAGCAACACAATTCACGAAGTGTGAATAAGCAACTGAAGTCGAACACCCGTGAAGTCACTCGATCGAAAGCCAATGATGAGAACTTGTCGTCGAGTGCGAAGAACTTGCCATTAGGGCATGCAAGCTCTAAGGTACTAGAAGGGAGTCTCTCGGTCAACTTCCCGGATAATGAGCTAAAGTCGACAGGGAGTGACCTTGTCGTAGGAGGGCCATGATGTATCCCACATCATCGTCGCGAGACAAGGGAATGCAATGATTATGGATGATACGGAGAATTAGGAATGTGTGTAAACTGTTGAAGGAATAACTCTTGAACATATTGGCGACACGACTCTGGAGTTTGGCAGCTTTTGGATCCACAGAATCGGGGGTCATGATAACATGGCAGAGATCAAATGGAAAGGCAAAAAGTGGATGACCCAAACCCAGGAAGGTCGATGACGAAGTGAGGATATCCCAACGCGACACGAAGCCGAAGAGTGTCATGTTCAAGAGTGACAAGCTGCCAACGCAACAGGTAAAAATTTTCCATTTTCCCCCACCATTTCTGGCAGGTACCCCTATTATTTTTTATCACAAGCTTGAAGGGGATAGCATATGCTTGTAATATAAGTCCATCCTTCAGATGGATCCGACTTAGTAAGATAACGAGCCCTAGGAAGGAGAAGCTCGCGTCCGTCATGATGACAAATCCGATGTCATTTAAATTTTAATGAGTTTGACAAAGGGAAAACTCAGTATCTTTTTCATGTTCAGAGAGTTTGAAAAAAACGCAGAAAAGAAAACTCCAAAAGGTCCACTTTCGTAAAGTTGTCTCTCGAGCCCAGAAAGGTAGAAAACAAGACTCGAAAGAACCTCTTAACCATGTCAACCAAGGAGTACCTTTTTCATAAATAGTTTATCCCAACCCGAAAAAGGGGTAAACGTATACTGGGTAAACAACATTTTGGAACCATTTACGAGGTCAAAACGATAAGAGCTCGGCAATCTTTTCGTGTTTTGAGTGTTGGAAAAGAGCTTAAAGCGGACTCCCCGTTTTTATTTACTTTAACGAGTCAAAAAGGGAAAAATACTCTGCAATCTTTTCATTTTATTTTTTACTTATCAGGAAAAGAGCTTAAATACGACTCCAGTTTTGCATCATCACTAGCAAACCATCACCTGTTGTTGCACAAGAAGCAAATGCATTATCCATTTCTAAGGAAAAATGGCGAAAAATAGCTTTTAAAACCCTAAAACAGAGCGAAAAGCTTATAAAAAGGGAAAAAAATAAAACATTTTTACCATTTACCTCATTTACCTCATTTGGAGCAATTTTTACCCACTTGTGCCCTCAATCTTCATTGTGAATCCAGGAAGTCGATCGTCGAACTGTTCGATGCAGGTAAGAGTCGTGGCCCTATTCTTCGAATTGACACCTATTTTTCAAGCATTTAACTGTCTTTTTTGGGATTTTGAGGGATTTTTAGCAAAAAAAATCGCCCATGATTAGCGCGGGATCTGGGCACGGGACCATGTCGATCGTGGGCTTCTAGCAACGAGTCTCGCGCCGTTGGCGCACCTGTTTTAAAAACAATCGCGTCGGCACAGAGAACCGGATTTTTACAAATTTTGTCCAATTTTGATGCTTTAAATCCGAAATTTCCCTTTCAAAGATTGATGCTAAATTAAATGTGGGATGTTTGTAGGCAAATCAAAGCAAAAAGATGGTGATTGAGTGGAAAGAACGTGAGCATGAAAAAATAGATCAAATGGCCTTGGAAGATCCAAACTGTCTGGATGCATTGAGGAACTGTGGGCTCCTCAAGTTCTTTCTAACACCGGGCTTACAAGCTCAAGCTGAGCTTCTACAATACCTAATCAATCTGTGGGACATTGGACGAGAGGTATTTGTGATCCATGACCAAGAGCTGGAGTTGGAGACTTCAGACATTTACTTCATTATTGGACTGTCGCGCAGAGGGGAAGCAATCCAACTATATGGAGGCAGGCCTATTGGGGCGAGTGTAAACATGTTGCTTGCCCAACATTGCCCGGGAGCTCTAAAATCTACAAGCGCCAAGATCGACATCATGACCATAAACGGTCTTGTATTGAAGGTAATACTCTTAACCATCAATCGAGTGGTTGGGGCTCAAGCACTACAAGAGTTCAACAAATCGCACTTCCAATATGCGGTGGACTGCATGGCACCTACTGTCTTCAACTGGGCGGAGGCCATTAAGGTAAACATGAAACGGAAACTATCCAAGTGCAAAGCAGGAAACTTGAGGCAATATGGATATGGCTTTGTCTTAGTGACCTTCTTCTTGCAACGAATCCCACTGTTCCACTATCAGATGGCGGAAGTGAATTCTTTGGTACCACGAGATCCACAGATGGTCCGATGGAGCACCCTGATGCCTAGATCTGGAGGGGGCCAGCAGATGTCCTACAGGCCAGCCTTCTTTATGTGGCTCAGACGACAGTTGATCGTGGTGGAAGATTGGCCATATAGCGGGACTGACTTCCACGGTGATCCTGACATACCACTCACAGAGGGAGAAGACTTTGATGATGGAGGTGAGCAAAACAATTTTGTTTTTTGGTTTTTTATTGTTTTTGTATATATTAATTCGTGACACCTTGACTTTGTAATTATAGATGTTGGACCAGAGAGACCAGCAAGGATGTCCCCTATAGCTAGACGTGTGGCTCGATAGTTCGAGGTTGCTCCTTACCAGGAAGGAGTGGACAACAAAGAGGTGATTGCCCGAAATCTGGAGGGCCTGACGAGAGGGATCCCAGAGTATGCATGGATCGAGGACATTCCTCGCCGTTATCAATGGCACACAGTCGGAGTGTTGGATCGAATCCGTCGATAACTAACTCGTGTAGTACGAGCAGTACATGTTATCATGATCACCACGCACAGTAGTCCATAGTTTAGCATTTATAGTTTTGAGGCCTACGAGCCATGGATGTATTTGGAACACATATATTATTTTTTGGATTTTTATGTATTACACTCAAACATCATCGACATATATATGCTATATTTCATGTTTACTATGATACAATGTTTTTCATATATTGCGTAAATGTCTATCTAAAACATAATTAGCCAATGCATCTATTAATGTATTCATATGCCTAGGAATGTGATGATATGTGATATAATCAAAATTTCTTTTCAAGAGACGAATACGCAAATACATTCTCAATAACTGAGGGTTTCTGATGAAATATTGCCCATTGAGCTGAAAAACAACAAGTTGCGAATCAAGGTTAACAACCATTTCTCGAATATCAAGAGCGATGGCTTCTAACAAGAGTTCAAGAACTACGCTATATTCAACAATGTTATTATTTGTTTGACCCAAACAAATACCTTGAAGATCAAACAACTCACCATGAGGGTCATAAATAGCCCATGCCGCGGATGATAAATTCCAGGTACTACAGCAAGCACCATCGGCGAAACCGACATAAGGAGTCACAGACATCTGCAAAGCAGGTGAAGGCATCATAAGTAGGAAAGCTACTTGAAAAACACATCAACCAAACTACACAAAAAGGAATAACACATTTATGTACATAAGTAACCATGCGAGATGACTCACGCGTAATACTTTTTGATGGAGTCCATTTCTGGACTTGGGTAATCAACCAACCAGAGTTTTACCGTTGACATGACGTGTAAGCATCGACTCGACCAAATAATAGAATAAAACTCATAAAAGGTTGTGCCCCATGCCCCCCACGCGAATGAGGGTTACGAGTCATAAGATGGAAACCCCATTGCGATAATGGGCAAACGGTAGAGACTCAGCGAAAAAGTCGCATGAAAGGAGAGGAGAAAAACCTGGACTGATGATGAGGAGAAGCTGCCCCCAACATGACTCATCAAGGTACTTGCCCCCCAAGATTTATTTCATTCGGGTAGGCGGATGGAATGAAGGTTCACTTTGAGATCTAGAAAAGACTCAACTGGGATTTTATGAGATCTTAATCAAAGACTCAATTTGGAAAAGGGAGTCGTGTCATTTTTTATCGAGGTTGACACAGTAAAAGAACTATCCTCGGACATTTGTTTCATTTTTAAGGAGGTCGATACAGGAACAAACTATCCTCAAAATATATTTCATTTTTTAATAAGGTTGATACAGGAACAAATTATCCTCAGACTCTTCATTCATTTTTTAACAAGTTGGACACAAGACAAGGAACTACCATATTATAAGCTTGTACTGTGATCTGTAAAGGCACATAAGATGGAAGGCGGAAAGCAGTCAATTGACTCCAATCAAAAGAAACGACAGAACTACTTGGTGGGGGTATCATATGATGCCCCCCATGCCCTGCAGGAATAGGAGAAGAACTCTCCTAAACAACTGGGACGGGAGGGTCATTCGACTCATGAGCATCTAAGGAGACGAGAAGAACATGAGACAATATGATCACTATTTTCTTTAGGAATAGAGTGACCAACTAAAGGCTAAGCCAAGTCGACACTCTTTTCGACCAATGGTTGGTTGGGAACAGACACAAGAGAGTCATGCTCAGGAAGAGCAGAACGGACAAGAGATGAATCCAACACAAACTCTTTATCAACTAAGAGAGGCTCAGAAGAAAGTCTCTGATAACCAATGGTGAGTTCAACTTGAGGAGCTGTAAGGTTTTCCAAGATTTTGGAAGCTTTATCCATAAGAGGACAAAGGTGAAGAAGATGCTCTCCTTCACATAACCTACAGGGGAATTTAATTTTCCCCTTCTTCTTACCATCGCTAGCCGAGGGTGTAGCATCGACATGATCTCCAGAGATCAATGGGGATGGTTGATCCAGATTTTGAGACCATACCTCTAAGACTTTAGGAATACCGGGACAATCTCGAAGGAGATGATCACCCTTGCATAGCCTGCAAGGGAAAATTACCTTTCGCAAAGGATTGGAAGGTTTGTCGACGGGCAGTGCATTTGGAGCAATAGCTGCATGGTTGGCTTCTCGCTTATCTAACTTCTTCTTCTTTGTCTTCTTCTACTTCTTCTTATCCTCCTGGTTACTGGATTTCAAACTTTCACCAAGCGAAGTAGAAGAGGAAGATGAAGAAATAGGGGAAGAAGGTGTGAGGTCAACCTTAGAATCAACGTGATCTAGTTCAAACAAAGGAGATCGCTGGACAGGAGTTGGGACACTCAGGACCATCGAGGTCGAAAATACCAGATAAATAAACCAATGGTTAACCCAGGGAGGGACAACGTTTCCATATAAGGAACACCAGCATTTCCAAAGGAAGGAAAAGGACCAGGATTCCCATCCAAGGGAAATCCTTGACTGACAGACTCTGGAAATGTTGCCATTGGAATCGACTCGAAAGAATCACCAAGGAAGATAACTTACCCAGGAATATTTCGTGGGCAATCAATTTTAAGACACTGAAACAAACTTTGCCTTTTCATATTTTAAGAGTCGAGAAAAGAGCAAAAGGTGACTCTAGTAACTTTCGGTTTGAACGATCTCGAAAGGACAAGTGCTCGATGATATTTTAAATTTAAAGAGTCAAAAAGACCAAAATGATTGTTTAGGGTAATCTAGGCAAAAAGGATTACCAAGTAACAGTGAACTGCAGAATAGTTCTCGGCAAACCAAGAAGTATGGGCAAGCAATCTCCCCAAATGTTGTGTTCGGTGTATCACGTTTACAAGACGGCAGACTCGGCTTCCTACAGATAAAGGATTGCAAACCTAGTGGGGTTTCCCTTTATATATGCGACAGTACGGGGAGCACAAGTTCGTACTAGTGTTGTCTAATACTGAAGCGAACAACAGCTACTAGGTTTAAAGACGTCGGAACATGTCTCTAGCCTAGACCTCTAAATGTGAGCGTTTAGTTTCAAATGCGCCTTAGGTTAATTAAATATATTTTCAAGGTTTACCTTGAAATTAAGTCTCAATTTTTAGGCCCTATAGATGTCACCTGAAAAACTCTTATGTGCAGCTATATGAGACAAAACCCTTTCAATTCGATGAATGCTTACACTAATTGAGAGAAGAGGAAACAATCAATCCAACAATCAAGCAACTAAAAATAAGATGACTCTTCAATACTTCGCTTTTCAAAACAAAATAATG
Source organism: Pinus taeda (assembly GCA_000404065.3). Taxonomy (NCBI): domain Eukaryota; kingdom Viridiplantae; phylum Streptophyta; class Pinopsida; order Pinales; family Pinaceae; genus Pinus; species Pinus taeda. The sequence continues at coordinate 24,572 of APFE031650685.1, read as the reverse complement.
AAAATTCTTTCCACTTCCTACTCTTCCTATCAGATGCACTTCAACTAGTCCTTTTAACAATAAAAGAAGTTAACTTCATTTCACATGCTCATGATGATGCAATTCTAGCTTTCAATGATGCTACTCAATGCAACATATCAATTAATCAAACTAGAATGATGTATCTTCTTCAATGGAATGCTAAAATGAATCTTTCACACAAACATTTCAATGAAAATTTCCAAACAACCAAACATCAATCAAATGCAAAGCACGATAAAAAAAACTCCTTCCAAACCAAATGCAAAGATTCAACCGAAACAAACCAAGCAATGTGATCTATGCTCAGAAACGAGACGTTCAACAAGAGAAGAGTAAACGAAACTTTTTCACTTGTTCAATTGAAACCAAAGCAAGATAGATGTAAGGACTAAAAAAAAATGAAAAGCATGAAGCAACAAATTGACTTGATGAGCAGGTAAACAAATGAATGGACAATGACCTAGATGCCCTAGGAATACGAACCATGAAAAAACTCAATTAAATCATGTAATGCAATCTCAAACCAATCAAGCAAACAAATCAAGCCAACAATGCATTCTAGCCAGGGAGAATAAAGGCAAACAAGCCAAGAAACAGAATTTATGAGGACAAGACACACTGGCAATGATTTAAGAGAAACCTTGATTTTAACTTACAAGCATCAGTGCGACTGTCTAACTAGCAACAAGTGCCAGAAGGGGATGTGGTGCAACTGTTCAAGAGGAACACATGCTGGTCGGCGCTACTGTTAGAAAATTAACAGCGATGATCAAGGGATTCAAAGAAAAAAGAAAAATTTCCACAAACCAAAACCAGACCTGTCACTCTAAATTCAAGAATCATAGTAGTAGATGACGGAAAGGACAGACTACAAAAGAGAAAGAGTGAAATGAGAAAAGTTGTCACAGATCATGAAATCGAAAACAATCCAAAAGAGAGGGATGGGTCCCCAGTGGAGTCACCAATTTGTGGAGTAGGAAGATTCTCTCTGCAGACAAAGACAATCCCTCTAGCCCAGGGGAGAGGGTCTAGCCACAAACAAGACAATCTGACATAAGTTCCCTTAGATTGAGAATGGATAAGATCCTACCTCTTGTATCGCTAATCCTTGTCTGATGAAGTCCTTGTGTCTTTGCTCTAGCAATCAGCTCCTTAATGTCAATCAAACACCTGAAACAAATAGACAAGAAACCAAAGCACACATGATAGAATACAGTATATTCAACCTACTTAAGAGGCTAAGGAGTCTTAAGCTACCAAATAACATATGCAATTAATATAGGAAACATAATATCATTGGTATAATTATGATGATAGGGAAAGTACAACCTTCGCCTTAGCGTTGCAAGTTTCCTTCGACGTGTCCGAGTTCCAGCACCATTGTTAGCGTCTCATGATTCACCTCAGATAATGGAAGTTCAAGGCTTCTTCCTCTTTGCTCCAAACCAAACAAACTACACACTTACTCTCCCTTTACAAACACAAACTAGAAGGCTAAAGCTCTCAAGAGTTGTTTTGGCTATCAAGATTTTGCAGATTATTCCAACCCTTTCATTAGCTAGCTGAGGTTGGAAAAGAAGAAGTTTATATAGCTTGAGAGAGGGGACATGGATCCTCTTATGATGGGAGAGGCCTTATCCCTTTTGGTTTGTTCCATTTTAATAAGGGAAAAGAACCCAAATAGTCTCTCTCGGCTCTATCTCAACTAAGCATATACCAGACTTCCGTTCACGAAGCTTCTAGACCTAGAAGCTTCGACTCCATTTTAAAAAAAATTCCAAAAGAAGGTCGACGCGGGTCACGAATAGATTGAATGGCACTAGGCCCAATGTTAGACTTTGCAATTCAGCGCAGGGAGGAAACTGAGTGAGAGCGTCAGTCTTGAAAACTGAGTTTGAAGGAATATTCTTGGGAAATGATGTAAGAGGGAAATGTTCTACAGATGAAACGGGATGCAAGGATGTGTTCTTCATGACAGGGAAACACATGAGGGTCACTGTAGAGGTCCTCCAGGATCAAGGAACGGGGAGTACAGGGACAGTGACAAAATGTTGTGTAACATGAATCAAATAGTTTGAAGTGTTCCTGAATTGCAAAAAGATCATGTGGGTGATTGTAAAGGTTGTGCACTTGGAAAGAACATCAAGAAAAGAATTTCCAAGTAGTGACAATAGATCTAAAGAAGTTTTAGATTTGAATCAATCTCACATATCTTGTCTGATGCTTGTGAGATGCCTTGGAGGTTCACTATACTATGTAATGTTCATTGATGACTTCTCTCATAAGACATGGAAGTATCTCTTGAAGACTAAGGATGAAGTGTTCACTAGGTTTCAAGAATTCAAAGTTGAAGTGGAAAACTTGACAGGTAAGAAGATCAAGATTTTGGGATCTGACAATGGAGGAGAATACACCTCAAAAGAATTTGTTGCTTTCTATAAGGAAGTTGGGATTAAGAGGGAGTTGATCATTCCCTATAATCCACAACAAAATGGTGTAGCAGAACAAAAGAATAGGTCCATTGAAGAATTTGTCAAGGCTATGATGCATGATCAAGATTTGTCAATGTTCTTATGGGGAGAAGCATCATTGACAATTGCATACATTCAGAATAGAAGTCCTCATTGAATTCTAGAAGGTATGACTCCTGAAGAAGAGTTCTCTAGACGAAAGCCAAAGGTGGGACATAAGAGAATCTTTGGTTTTCATGTATATATTCATGTTCTTAGGGATAAAAGGAACAAGCTAGAACCTTCTAGAAAGAAAGGCATATTCATTGGTCACAGTGAATCATCAAAGACCGTCGAGATGTCACTTTCGATGAGAAGGGTGCATGTTGGAGGTCTAAGGAAGTCTCCATGGACTCCTATGATGAAGTAAAGGAAGAGTGCTCGAGTTCTACAGAATGTCCTAAAAAGCCAGAAGGGCCTTGTGAACAAGTGGAACCAACGCTTGTTCCAGAGATTACAAGGAGACCAGCATGGCATAGATCTACATTGGAAGAAGCAGAAGGACATGCAGCTCCTGATGGCACATCCAAAGAAGTTAAGAAACCTAAAAGGTTTTGTAGTTATGCAACTCTTATGACTAACCTTATTGATGCAAAGCCTTCCACTTGTGAAGAAGCAACTAGCCAGCAAGTGTGGAAGGAGGCCATGAATAAAGAATACCAATCTATCATGAAAAATGATGTCTGGGAGATTGTGCCAAAGACAGAAGGGAAGTCAATAGTAACTTCCAAGTCAATATACAACATCAAGCATGTTGTAGATGGAAGTATTGACAAATACAAGCGATTTGTGGCTAGAGGGTTCTCCCAGAAAGAGGGAGAAAATTACGATAAGACCTTTGCTCCAGTTGTCAAGTACACCTCCATTAGATCTGTTACTTCTCTTGTTGCTTTGTTAGGATGGAATTTACATCATATGGATGTGAACACTGTTTTCCAGAATGGTGTGAATGAAGAAGAGGTGTACATAGAACAGCCTCAAGGTTTTGAGGTGCATGGAAAGGAATCTCATGTTTGCAGGTTAAACAAGGTCTTGTATGGACTCAAGCAAGGCCCAAGAGCTTGGTATGCTCGAATTGATAGTTGTTTGTGTTGAAATATGTAACTAGGTTCAATCTTCATAATGACTTATGTAATCGTGATTTTATGCATTTAATGTAAAGAGAAAAAAAAAATTATCACTGTTATTTTGTAACAGAAGTTTCGTGCTCAAGGTCATTTGTTATAGGTCCAGCACCCATTGTGTGCTTCTAGGGCTTTGTCATTGAGTCAAAAGAAGTCAAGAAGTCATTGTAATATGTAAAAAGACCCTATTGGGCATCTTGCATTAAGTCAAGAGAATCTATGTAAGTCAATTTGTGTCATAAAGGCCCTCCAAGATCAAATTGACCTAGCCATCGAGAAGTCGGCCTACAAGAGAGGACAAGTCAGCCTTATGATGACAATTCGGCTCCTAGGAAAGGCTATATATACAAGGTATTCGACCCCATTGAGAAATAATCCAAAGAAGCTCGTGGAAGCATAAGGATAAGAAGAACTAGCGAAGAAGAGGAGATCAAGAGGAAGAGAGATCGAAGTCTAAAAGTTTGAACTTTAGGGCTGCAATATATCACATGTGTGAAGGAATTGGGGCTAATTTTTGTTGCAGGAAGGACCGAGTTGGAGTCACCTAAAGAAGTTGAGTTTTGGGTTAAAAGAGATCATGTTTGCAAGCCAAAATTCTAAGAAGAAAGAAGTAACTTGAGTGAAGGAGAAAGGAGACTAAATTCACCATATTTCATCCACACATGCGATCTAGGATTTCTGCAGTAGAGGCCGAAAATTGCAAACTTGGAGAAGTGGTCAAAAATCAAAAGTAAGGGCTGAAAATATGAAGTGTTGAAGTAGTTTGACTGGCATTGACTTTGTGGATGTTGAGAAATCTAGGGCATCTTAGTTAGGGCATTTAAATTTGATTTCTCTTTTAACTCTGATAGATGCTTGTGATCTTCTTATTAAGTTCTTCTCCTTCTTTTAGTTATTATTATTTCTTGGATCATCAAATAGCTATCAATACATAAAAAACACAGACACTAGAAGTAGGCACTCAACCAAGGGAAAACCCAATCAAACTCTTCCTTCAGTAGATTTAAATCAAAGTAAGACAACCAAGACCTTTGACACAGACTATTACCCCTCCAGCCATCAATTGTGAATATTGTCCTTTTTGCAATTTGTCCTTTACTCTCCAATAGCAATTTTGTCTTGTAATCACATGATGCCTCAAATACTTCAGTCTGTAATTTCGTCCTGCAATATTTCAGTCTACAATCACTTCCATATTTTGGTCTTGTAAATACTCAATATTTAGTCCTGTAGATGACCTAAGTTACCCACACTTTGTTGTACTGCAATAGAGTCTTTTCATCCTGCAATAGAGTACTTTTTTATGTTTTTTTCACTTCATCCTTCTACTTCAGAATCACAAATCCAATTGTTCTTCAATAGGTTGATTTTAACTTGTTATTTATAGTGGTTTCTGTCTATAATTGAGCCGACATGAATAGTTGACAGGCCAACTTGTAGATAGAGTCAATTTAAGTGCTTATGAGGCCGACTTGAGTTGTTGATGGATGGAGGTTCATCATGACCAAAATAAATGATCCCAAGAAGGGTTTACATAATAAATTTGACTCAAAAATTCCTAGGGCACTCAATGGGTACTTTGACCTATAGGCCATTGACCCAAGCACGAAACCCATGCTTTAATAAGTCAAATTAATAATAACAATAAAAAAACTGACAAATATATTACATCATGACTCAAGTACAATTATGAATACTGACACTAGTTACATTCTTCAACACTCCCTCTTAACTAGGGAGGTATTCATAATTATATACATATGAAGGTACATGGAAGATCTCAAAATGAAATGAACTACGAAGAGTTCTTGAACACTGAGTGTTGCGAACAAGATACCTCATCAGGGTATTCTATCCAGGTGGGACTAAGATGGACTCAAGCTTTTAGCCATTCTAGGCTTCCATTAGGCTTACTTGCTAACCATCAACCGAGAGATCTAGGCGTGTATCCAAGGTCAGAGCTCCATGACCAATGCCACCCTCTCTCTTCGGGATCTAGACATCAACACATAGGCCGGCCAGATGTCCTCCCAAGCATTTTTCCATTAGATGCTTCATCTATCCCTAATAAACTAGATCAGATATATCTATTTGTCCATAATGCTTCCAAAGTGTTTCACCTACTTATGGAGAGATTTACCTGTACAAACACAATCCCAATCAGTAATAAACTTTCAAATACAAGTAAACGCAAACCTTTAAGGTCCTCAATCATTTGATGCTACTTTCATCATCAAGTTATCCATATATAATTTGTCGAAGCTTTCTCCTTTCATTTCGTCAGCAGCACCAAGTACGTCCTCAAAACATTTCAAGTCTTTTGTTTGCAAATTCATGAAACATGAACATCTATCTATAGTTCGTTCATTCATTCTTTGGTTTCATTCTTTCTTCAAGGTATTCACCATGACTGTCATAATATGCCCTCCCTTTCAATTAGGGAGATATACCCTTTTCTTCTATTTGGGCTCCCTCTCAACTTAGGGAGATCAACCACTTCCTTCTTCTATGACATCGGAGAACCTTTCATGGTACCTTGATATATAACTTCCTTTATCATGCTTATACGAACATCTTCATCATCTTGAAGACTTCGTACCTGCAAAATTTTAATAGCAAATACAAACATACAAAAGCATGAAGTTAACTATACCAAAATTATGTCAATACAATGGAAACATCAAAACATTCAAACTTTAGACGTCAAATACCTAAACCTAGTTAGGTTCATAATCAACAAGAGACACATACTAGACTTCAACTTCTTGCTAGGGTTTTGTCATAAACCCTAGACTTCATCTTTGAGACACAAAGCCTTAGATATTAGCAATTCAATCAAATATGTATCTAAGGTTTCAACAATTTTTAGAATTTACATGCCGGACACTACTAGGGTTTGTTGCAAACCCTAGATATTATTATCAAAGCTCAATCATATTGAAAACCATATCATCATATCCTAGAATATCAATCTTTAGTGAGATTTTGTTACAAACCCTAGATTTCACAATCTAAAACATGAGCATCAACAATTAAGTTAGCATACTCACATATACACATCTAGGATGATTTTCACATCAATATCTACTAGGTAAACTCAAGACACAAACATTAATACATCAAAGTTAGATATACAACTATTTTGACCAGACTAAGGTTTCGATCATACAGATGAATATATACCTAAGGTTTCATTCCTAGGATCTTACTATAGATATTACAGGGGTTTTGTTCATAGACCCTAATTCACCAAACCCTAAAGATCTAGGGATTCAATACATAAGTTAGACTTTAGCAGTAAACCCTAAAGAACTAGGGTTTTATCATAACAATACCAAAACCCTAAGCATCAAAAGAATAGGATTTCTAGACTTTATCAACAACCCTAAGAGGACTAGGGTTTCAACATTATCGACATACCCTTAGCATCAAGAGGCTAGGGTTTTATAGTGAACCCTAAAGGTTAGGGTTTCACAAGAATGATCAAAATGATAGTATGACAAGGGTAGATTCAATCTAATGATTAATCACCCTAACAAGAATCTTTACATTTCAAAAGCCTAAACATAAGAAAGTAATAGATTTCAAAATGAATGTATCCTTTAATGAATAAGTTCTTATAGTCTTAGAGATACCTGGAGTTGCTTCTTTTACAAGCCTTTTAGGGTTTCCTCCAATGAAGTGCTTCCTCTGAATTTAGCCATAATCTTTATGCCTGCAATACTTATTGACAAAAGCAACCAAGCAAAATATATGATACCAAAAGCATGATGTCAAATTGTCAATCTAGGGTTTCTATGAGGGAACAAACCAGATTAGAATTAGGGATTTTTGTTAGTGTTTTCTATCCCATTTAGGGTTTCTAATTACTAGATACCAAACCCTTTTCAAAAATACACAAACCCTAGAACTTATGCAACAAAACCTTAATGTTTGTAGACCCTTTATTAATTAAATAATCATGTGTACCTTTTAGTACGTACCTTTTGTCTTCTATGATTACTTGGACGTTGTTGTAGGACCTTTTACAAGATCTTGATTTCAAGGGTTCTCAAGACAGCCTTCAAGATCCTCCTTGCCAAATTTGCTGCTACTAATATAATTCTTCCAATCCATCCTTTATCCTTCTTCTATATGCTACTGTTTTTAAAAACGAAAAACTCCAAGGATGCGAAAGCCAATGTTTACCTTCGAAGATACAACTGCTCTTTACATTGAAGTCATGATCTTCCTAAGAACAGCTCCAAAACAAGATGCTCATCATAAGGTGAAGATCTTATGCTTATTGCTGTCAGGCCAGGGTAACTCCAGGCTTAATGAGCCAGAGAAAACTGATGATCTTATTCATTAGGTAATATACGTTTATATATACAAATAAAACGGATCAGTTCATCTTCTGGATGACTGTCC